>PVKS010031647.1:0-23255 GCA_004027875.1 Aplodontia rufa | reverse complement strand
TTTTAATTTAAGAAAGAGGGAGGAGATAGAAAGAGAGAGAAAGAGAGAGAGAGAAAGAATCAATTTTCTATCAATTTTATTTATTTTTTCATCTGGCTGGTGTTGTTTCTCCAACACTTAGTTGTGTATGTGGTGCTGGGGTTTGAACTCAGATCCTCGTGCATGCCAGGCAAGCACGATACTGCTGAGCCACTGCTCCAGCCCCAGTATCTTAATTTTAATTAAGATGAATGAAATTGGTAAAACAACAGCCATAATATAACAACAAAGAATACAGTCGCCAGGAGAGGAGGACGATTGCGTGTTTTTGTGGTTGGGACCATGCTCGGGTTCAGACATGAATACAGAGTGGATATTGTCTTGATCTTCACAGTCAGAGTGGCCTTGGCCAGTGTTGACCACTGTGAAACTGCTTGTGCTCTCGGGGGGCTTCAAGGCCCTAACTGTGAGAAGAAGACCAACTCCTGGCCCTCAGGGCGCTTTGGTCTTTCTCACTGCTAAACTGGGTAAACCAAGAGCCAGGGCAGCTTGGTGGGCGGGGCAGTCAGCCCAGCTCGCTGAGTCCCCCAGGACAAGAGAGCCCACCTCTCCATCCTGCAGAGCAGCTCCCCTCAAACACCTTCGCAGGAGGGAGGCTGGGTGTGCCAGTGTTTAGAATGGGTGGAGATCCACCTTGCTCAACACCTCTCCTGCGACTGGTTTGTCAATCCTGGGTGGAGGCCACCTGGACATCTGCTTGGTGGGGCTCCCAGGCAGGAGGCTGTGGCATGGCCTAGAGCTCTGGTTCTCAGCCTTGGCTGCCCGGAAGAATCACCCAGGTCCTTTCCATAACCCCAGTGCTTCACTCCCAGGGCCAGTCAAGTCGGGATCCCTGTGTGTTTTGCAGGGAGGGACAGATAGGCACTAATTTTGCTCCCCGGTGATTCCCCAGCTTTCCTGCATCACCCAACCCTGCCTGCACTCTTGTGCGTTCTCCTCTCGAATCTCTCTCTTCCTCTTTCTCACATGCATCATCTCTAGACCCGGTTTGGCCCTCCAGCTCTCGCCTGAATCATCTCTCTCCTCCATGCTCCTGACTTGATCTTCCGTCACAAGGAAAAATCCAATGAAATCCAATGATTCTCAGCCCTGGCTGTGTACTGGAACCAGCAGGGGAGCTGGAAAGCACCCTGCAGGGCCTGCATCCCACTCTGAGTTTCTGATACCTAGGGCTGGGGCTGGGGCCGGAGGCCAGGCATCGTTATTTTTTTTTAAAGAGAGAGGGACAGTGAGAGAGACAGAGAAAGAGAAATAATTTTATTTAGTTTTTCACATGGCCTTAGTTGCTTCAACACTTAGTTGCGTGCGTGGTACTGGGGTTTGAACCCAGGTCCTTGTGCTTACCAGGCAAGCGCAGTAACTGCTGAGCCACTGCTCCATGGTTATTTTTAAAGAAGTTTCCCTTGGGTTTCTCCTGGGCAGCCAGAAGGGTGGAGAACCACAGCTGAGGGGACTCCACAGCCCAGAGAGGCTAAAGGTACTCACCCTGCCACCTGGGGTTTAGGAATTCTTTAGGGTTTCTCTAGGAGAGTGTCACAGAGGGAAGAGGACCTCCTCTCCCACTAGCCCACAGAGGACCATGTAGCTCTGTGTGCATATGGGCAGCCAGGTGTTTGGGTGGGGAAGAACTCAGCAGGTGGAGTGGTGGTAGCTGGTGATGAGGGGTTTCTTGGCAGAGGAGGAGAAGATGGGAATTAGGGCTAGCTGATTTAACTACAAAGGGCTGATTCCTGCAGAGCAGGTGGGGGCCGGGAAACAGCATGCATCTCTATCAAGACTCTCCTTCTTGCTGGAGTGCTGGGGTGCATATCTGTAATTCCAGCAATTCCAGAGGCTGAGGCAGGAGGATTGCAGGTTGGAGGCCAGCCTCAGCAACTTAATGAGATCCTGTCTTAAAAATAAAACCAAATCAAACAATAACAACAACAAAAACAGGGCTGGGAATGTATCTCAGTAGTAGAGTTCTTGCCTGGCATGCAAGAGGCCCTGGGTATTGCCTGCTGATGCTCATAGCTAAGCCCCTCCCCAGGAATCGCCTGGTCCCAGGCTACATGCCACCGCCCTCCTCTTCCAGTCACCTGTGTATAATGTCTGGTGAACGAGGGGTATAGAGGCCTGAGCCCTGGCCTTTCTTGGGGTATTCCACTTCTGAGCATCCCAAGGGATTGGCTGAGGTCTCCAAGCAAAAGCAGTCCACCCGGTTCAGCCTCTGTCTGCTCCTCTCCCACAAACGTTGCTCCAGCCATCTTCCCAGATGCAAATCAGAGCATATTTCCAGAGTGCCTGACTTATAAAGAGGGCTGTTAAATATGTGTGTAGGTAAAGAATGAACTGGACCAGGGAGGAGTGAAACAGGACTGTATTACTGCTGGTCTGGGATCTCACAGAACATTCGTAGACTTAAAGGGCATGGAAACTGCCCATCTGACATGTCATTGTCTTGTTTATAATTCCTCAATGGCTCTCTTCTGCCCGTGGGATAACTTGTGAGTTTCTCAACACTCTTTGTGAGCTCTTTTGTGATGTGGACTGATCACTACTAAAGGAACTTCCTCCTTTTCTTTACTCTCCAGGCAATGAAAACTACCTGTAGTTTTTAATCCCAGCAGCTTGGGAGGCTGAGGCAGGAGGATCTCAAGTTCAAAGCCAGCCTTAGAAACTTAGTGAGGCTCTAAGCAACTTAGTGAGACCCCATCTCAACATAAAAAAAAAAAAAAGGGTTGGGGATGTGGCTCAGTGGTTAAGCACCCCTGGGTTCAATCTCTGGTATCAAAAAAGAAAAAAAAAAAAAAAAAGGAAAGAAAAGTACATGCAACTTTCTAACCTCCCAAGCTCACCCAGCCCTGCCTCCACACAAGCCCCCAGGGCTCCTGGAAGCTCTTTCCCATCTTCATTCCCATCCCTTCCTCCTTGAAGTGAGGTCTACCTGCTCCCCTCCTACCTTGCACATTCTGTGAGGCCCAGGGCCACCGTTTATTCACCTGCCCCTCCAGGACCCAGCACAAAGGTCAGCTCCTGATAAAGCCTGCTGCGTGCACTGATGAGTGACCAGAAGGGGACAGGCCTAGGAGTCAAGGACTCAGGTTCTGCTCTTGCCTTCACTTTTCAGTTATGTGATTTTGTGCAAGTTATATAACCTTCCTGCCTCTCATAAAGAGTGGGGACCTGCTATTTCTTCTAAGGATTTTGGAAGGATAAAATAAAATGACTTAGAATACCCAGCAGAGTGGCTGATATGGAGGGGACATTCCAATCTGAGTGGAATTACTAGAATGTAACCTGGCTTCCATCCATCAAGACCAGATTCCCTAACAAGTTTTCAATGTGGGCACAGAAGAACTTTGTTATTGCTGGTTTTCTTTTTCTTTTTTTATTTCTTTTTTGATACTGAGGATTGAAGCCAGAGGTGCTTTGGTGTTTTACCACTGAGCTACATCCCCAATTCCTTTTTTTTCAAGATAGGGTCTTGCTAAATTACTATTTAGGGCCTTGCTAAATTGCTGAGGCTAGCCTCTAATTTACAATCCTCTTGCCTCAGCCTCCTGAGTTGCTGGGATTACAGGCATGTGCAAGGCACCTGGCAAGAGCTTTGTTTTATGCTCAGCCCCCAAGCAAAGAGGTTGAGGTGCAACATCGACATTAAGCACGTGATTGCAGTCAAGTGCACAAGACAGGGCTGCACAGTAACGCCATTTTAAGTACGTTAGTCTTCCAGGAGACCTTCAAATCCTCGCATGCACTCATGGTGCAAGGCCACCCCATTGAGGACAGAGCCAGGATTCTGAGGATAGTGGCTTTCGCCATTCTGTGGTACAACTGCATTCCTGTTCCTCTGTGACTCCACGGTAGAGCAGCACACTGCATCCACCCATCCACTTCTTCATTCATTCCTCCAGTACATTTAAAAATTATGGTAAAATGTATACACCACAAAATTTACCATTCAAACCACTTTAATTTGTATGATTCAGTGACTTTTAGTTCATTCGCAATGTCACCGTTACAGTTCCAGAATATTTACATCATTCCCAAAGGAAACCCTGTATGTGTAAAGTAGTCAGTCCCCATTCCCCGCTCCTCCCAGGTCCAGGCAACCACTCATTTACTTTGGAATTGTCTATTCCATAGTTTATATTAAATGGAATCAAACATTGTGTGGCCTTCTGTGTCTGGCTTTTTTCATTCAGCATAATCCATCATAACACATCTTAGTACCTCATTCCTTTTTATGGCTGAATACTGTTTCATTTCATGGATGTTCCATATTTTGTTTGCCCATTCATCAGCTGATGGACATTTGGGTTGTTTCCACTTTTTGAATATTACAAATTGAGCTGTGAACTTTGGTGCACAAGTCTTTAACACCTGTTTTCATTTCTCTTGGGCCTATCTAGGAGTGGGATTGCTGGGTGCCATGGTAACTCCAGATTGAACATTTTAAGAAACTGCCACACTGTTTTCCAAAGCAATAAGTGGAATCCCTTACTACTACTAGCAATGTTTGGGTTCCAGTTCCTTCCTTCACATCTTCACCAACTCTTTTTTTTTTTTTTTGTACCGGGTATTGAACTCAGGGGTGCTTAACCACTGAGCCACATCCCCAGCCCTTTTTATATCTATCTATTTATTTATTTATTTTATATCACTAAGTTGTTTAGGGCCTCACTAAGTTGCTGAGGCTGGCTTTGAACTTGCCATCCTTCTGCCTCAGCCTCCCTAGTAGCTAGGATCACAGTCATGTGCCATGGTACCCAGCTTCCTTAGCCCCAACGTCGTGCTGCCCAGGAGTAATGCTGTGTTCTGGAGAGAAATGGGATTTTTACATGAACTGACAGTGTTTCAACGATGGCGTACATATTTTTAACGTACTCTCTGGGGGCCAGTTTCGGCGAGCTAGCCTCTGACTTGTGATTCTGATGTGAGTGACACTTCTCAGACATGGAGCCCTTCCACAGGGTCAGAACTCTGGGGGCGAGCCTGGGAAGCTGCCTTCTTCAGGAGCTTCTTCCTCTACTCCCTGCTAGGAGGGGTGATGCACACTGAACTTTGAGAACCCCCAAACCTGAGTTGTGAGGAAAACAACTTCCTGTTAGTGCAGGGCTGAGCAGGCAGGATCATGTTTCCCTGTTTGTGCCAGCCTGAGTGTCCCTTGGCCTGGTCTCAGTTTTTCAGGGCAAATGGACTTCCAGAGCTCCTACTCCTGGGTGCCAGGGACAGGGAGGGGTGGCGAGGGGGCCCGCGGGAAGGGCACCCCACCTGCAGCCTGCTCTGACTCCTCAGCTCCACGTGGTGACATGCCCGTCCCAGTGGCTTTTACCCTAGTAGGCAGCGGACTGCAAACTGTCCTGTGTGTGCTTCCTGGTGAGCTTTCTCTGGATGGGAACCCTTGGCTGGGAAGATGGCCCAGATAGAGATTCAAGTTCTCTGAGAAGGCAGCCTCAGTCTGTGGACGGCCTGGGCGTGGACAGGTGGGTGTTGAGCAATATGTTTGTAGTCTCTTGCTTCACCTCACAGATGCAGTTAGAGCTAGCAGTTCTCTGGCAGAGTGTGGTTTCTGAAAACCCACAACTGTGCACCCCCACCTCTGGAAGCCCCTGTCCCCAGACACTTCATCTGGCTCACCAGGTGGCTCAGAATGCCACTTTGATTTTTTTTTTTAAGAGAATCAATTTTATTTAGTTTTTCATGTGGCTTTCGTTGCTTGACACTCCCTTGTGTATGTGGTTCTGGGGTTCGAACCTGTGTCCTCATGCATGCCAGGCAAGCGCTGTAACTGCTAAGCCACTGCTCCAGCCCTCCTTGGGATTATTATTGCAACCCAATGTGTACTGTTCCCCGGGTTCCAGGGCTCCAGACAAGTTCTTTCCCCTCACATCCTCTGCCAGTATACAGAAGGAGCAAGCATATATGTTGACAAAGAGGGCCAGATGGAAGAAAGTGGAACTCTGGGCTTCTTCTTTAGAGGAATAATCATTAAAGCAATCCATCCCATTCATTCACCAACCCCCCAAATACTCACACATTACAGCTAAGGAAAGAACTTCGGTTAATTTTCCCAACAGGAAATAACAAGGAACAAATTAATAAGTTGTGTTTCTATGTACACTTCTATGCCTAAAGGGTCTATTTAAGTCCAATCTTTTGCTTAGATTACTCTGAACAAATAATTTTAATTGTTAAGAACTATCATCAACATAAAATAAAACTATTATAAGGCTTATAGTTGTCTTAATACCTGTAATAAAATATCAAACTTAGTAGAGATTATAGGCAATAACAACAAGGGCTAATGTTTATGGAGTACTTGCTACAGGCCAGGCACAGTGCTAAGTGCTTTACTAGGATAATTTCTCTTAGTCTTCACAGCCCGGAGCTGGAGCGGTGGCTCACTGGTTATGGCGCTTGCCTGGCATGTGTAAGGACGTGAGTTCAACACCAGCACCTTGTACGCAAGAAAGTGATGGAGCAATGAAAGACGCGTGGGAAACTAAATAAAATTGATTCTCTCTTTCTGTCCCTCTCTCTTTAAAAAACAAACAAAATCTTCACAACCCTATGAGATTTAACCCTCAAAACCACTCAACCAGGGAAAGGATATCACCGTTTTGCAGAAGGAGAAGCAGAATGTGAGCTGGGTGTGCTGGTATCACTGCATGCCTGAAAGCATTCAGTACCATTGAAGGCCCTCTGGGGCTGCCCTGCCCAAGAGCCCCGCAGGAAGGTATGGTCACTGTCTTATAGATGGGTCAACTGAAGTGTCAGGGGTTAAGTAGAGCCACATTTGCAGGACTATTCCACAGAGGAGATAGGATTTGAACTGAGGCTGTTGAGGCTGCAGGACCCACCCCGTAACCGTTAGGTCTATCAGGTATGTTTCCCCAATGAAATGCTCATTGTGCCAGTGCTTGTGACAACCCAAGTGTCCACCACAAAAGCTCACACAGCTGTGCTAAGGTCACATAAATTGAAGCACATGCATTCTAGATGGAACATGCAAATAATAAAAGGAACAAGGTGAATCTCACACATGCCGAGGTGGAGAGACCTATGTGTTACAGTAAGTGAAAAAGGTTAGTTGATAAATAACATGCTTTTTAAAACTACATTGCCGGCTGGAGCGGTGGCTCAGCAGTTATGGCGCTTGCCTGGCATGCACAAGGACACGGGTTTGAGCCTCAGCACCATGTACACAACGGAGTGTTGGAGCAATGAAAGCCACATGAAAAACTAAATAAAATAGATTCTCTCTCTCTCTCTCTCACTATCCCTCTCTCTCTCTCAAACAAAACCCAAAAAAACTACATTGCATTGTGCTGGAGAGGTGGTGGCTCAGCAGTAGAGTGCTTGCCTGGCATGTTCGAGGACCCGGGTTTGATCCCCAGCTCCACATACACAATTAAGTGTTGGAAAAACAAAAATTAGATAAAAAAATAAAACTAACTCTTGCTTTCTCTCCCCCACCCCCTTTCTCACTCACTGTCTTTCTCCTAATCTAAAAACAAAACAAAACAAACAAACAAAAAAACAACTACATTGCATCACTCAGGGGCACATTTGTATGAGTTAACATGAGGAAAATTTAATAAATGGAATATTTAGAGCTGTGAGATGGACATGGGGAAACCATAGAAATGATGTGGTACCCAGGCACTCCATACCACATGCTGGGATTCAGCACTGTGCCTAGGGGCACCTCATAGGAGTTGAGACCTCTGTAAGGGACATAGTCCCTCCACTGAGACAGCCAGGAAGGGAAACAGGGAAACCAGTACCCTCCCTTCCCTCTTCTTCCTCTATCTGGTGCTCCCCACTTGCCCAACCCATCTGGAAGCCAGAAGGCAAAGAAGCCTGAGGTTGCAGGATGGCCTCCCAGGGCACAGGGTCAGTGGGAAATTCCCATCCCATTGTATGTGTGTGTGTGCGTGAATGCGCACGCACGCACATGCGCCAGGGATTGAACCCCGGGACACATAACCACTTAGCCACATCCCCAGCCCTTTTTAATTTTTTTTTTTTCCCTAAGAGAGAGGGACAGTGAGAGAAAGAAAGACAGAATCAATTTCATTCAGTTTTTCATGTGGCTTTCATTGCTCTGATGCTTTGTTGTGTACATGGTGCTGGGGTTCGAACCCACATTCTTGCTTATGCCAGGCAAGCGCCGTTTAACTGCTGAGCCACTGCTTCAGCCCACTTTTTTAAATTTTTAATTTTGAGACACAGTCTGAGTTTCTTAGGGCCTTGCTAAGTTGCTGAGGTTGACTTTGAACTTGGGATCCTCCTGCCTCCGCCGCCCAAGCCACTGGGAGGACAGGCGTGTGCCACCGCACCTGGCAGCACTGTCATTCCAAAAGACAGCGTAGAAACAACCCCGAGGTTCCTCACCTTTGATGGGGAATCCAGGAGCGCTGTACCCATCACGTGCTCACGTTCCTCTCCCAGCCTGTCTGAGAGACCCCTGTCATGCCAGGGGCCATGCTGACTTCTTTTTCCTGCTCACCCTCTTTGCTTTCTGAGAGACTCTCCAAGTCCTCTCTTCCCACCTACTGCTCCATGAGCTCCTGTTGGATCCTGACTCAGTGTTCCAGTGGGGCCTGGATTTGGAACCTGTCATACTTCCAGCAGTTATGTCTCAGTATGGGGTCCTGGGTGCCCACAAAGGACTCCTCGTCCTCTTCTTGGAACAGGTACCTCCCACCTCCCTTACCAAAAGCTTGAGTGGAAACCGCCATCTTCTTGCAACTGTCTCCCGCTTCCCCCTGAAGACGGGCCAGGGTGAGCTTGGAGCCAGCAGGCCACTCAGAGCCCTCTCCTGGAAACTTCTAACTTGGGAGCGCAGAGGGAGGGGAAATTTGTCTCTCTGTGGGGGCTGAATGTGGCTTCGGGGAGCTTGTGGAAGCCAGGTTTCCTGCCACGTGTAGAGGAAATCAGGGTGCAGTAGATGACAATGAATCCAGCCTACGGAAAACGGGAGGAAAGAAGGGGAGCCCTTCCTGTTGCCTGTCTTCCAGGACCTGTGTGCATCCCACCTTTCACGACTTGGTTCCACAAGTCGTGGCTCAACACTGCCAGTTTCGGGTCTTGTTTTTTTGGTACTGGGGATTGGAACCAGGGATGCTTAATCAATGAGCCACATCCCTAGGCCCCCCCTTTTTTTTTTAAGAGAGAGAAGGACAGTGAGAGAGAGAGAGAAAGAGAGAGAGAAAGAAAGAGAGAGAAAGAGAATCAATTTTATTTTGTTTTTTCATTTGGTTTTCATTGCTTCTACACTTAGTAGGTTACATGGTGCTTGGGTGTGAACTCACATCCTTGCACATGGCAAGCAAGAGCCATAACTGCTAAGCCACTGCTCCAGCACCTCCAGCCCTTTTTTATTATTCTCTGTGATTCTCAATTTATCTAATTATTTGTCCTCTGTTAAATATTTGTGCCTGACAACAGCCAGGTAACTAAATTAGAGGGGAAAAAAAGAACTTCTGGGAAAAGAAAGAACGAAAGGAAATCCAATTCCGTGGGAATTTCCTAGGAAGCCTACTGTGCACATCATTGGACGCAACAGCAAGTGACAGAGGAGTACAGAAAGGCCAGTGTCTAACCAACACCTCATAGGACAGCTTCCTGCTGCTCCTGGCCCCACTCCTCCAAGCCCTACTACCTTCCAGGAGGGGCCTGCTGGGAGGGAGGGAAGGCAGGACAATGTTGGGGAGTGAGCTAAACTAAGGGGTAAATAACTGGGGCCCCGAGAGGCAGTCCCAGAAGAGGGGAAGGACTACAAACCAGGCCTGCGAGCTCCAGGCCAGTTGCAGGCATGGGGCTGATTTAAAGAAGCAGGATGGGGTCTGAGCTTCCAGTGTGGACAGCAGAGATGGCAGAAAGGTCAGCAGGCTAAGCTAGGAGCCAGCCTGAGAGGGTGGGTGCTGTGGAGAGTCCAGCAGAAAAGACTGCATAGGCAGCTTGGATGCTCCTTGGAATATTCTGGAATGCCTAGAATACAGAGAGACTTGTGACACTCTAGACACCATAGCCCTTTGGACAATGAGTCAAAAGTCAATCTTTACAAACCCTGTTGGATGGTGGGGTCAGAGTGACCCATGTGCTGCTCCGGTGCTTCAGGGGTGTCCAGGGAGAGGTGGGGAAGTCTGTAGGGATCTAAACAATCTGGTAGGCTGCTGGCCTGGGCCAGGACTTAGCATTTGCTTAGAAGATACCCACATTGGGCTGGGATGTGGTTCAGTGATAAAGTGTTTACCTGGCATGTTTGAGGCTCTGAGTTCGATCCCCAGCATAAAAATAAGTTCCCTAAATTAGGCTTGTAACCACATGAAGGGTGGGGTTCAACATTATTTCTCTGGGGAGCTGAGATAAATGAAGACCATTTCTTTTGCCTAGAAATATTTGGGTAAGACTAGACGATCTTGAAGTTCCCTTCATTTTCATTCACTCCCGCATTCATTCATTCGTCACGAATGGTGATTCATTACCATCATTCATTCATTCCACTTCACTCAAGCCTCTGTGTAAGGCACTGTGCTAGACACAACTGCCATTCATAAGTGCTTTGCATGCATCATGGGCAAGCTCCTTTAACTCTCAGTGCAGTTCTATAAGACAGGCAATCAACACTCCTCTCACCATCTGTGAGTTTGTTACTCACTTACTAAAAAGACTGTGTGCCCACTGTGTGCCAGGCACTGACCTATGTGCTGGGGACAGGACCAAGCCCAAGCCTTAGGGAGAGAAGTGGGCAGGGAACACATAGGTAAATAAGATCATTTCAGGTAGTATTAAGTGACAATTAGGGAGGGACTGGGACCGGAAGGAAGGAGAGATGATGACAGCCACTTCTCCTGTATTCTGGTCATCTTCCTGGGTACATAAGAAGAAAGAGTAGGTAGGACAGAGACCTCTTTGGAGTGGAACTTTCAAACTCATCAATGTTTGAACTTGGCTGGGACATAGGAGAACCCACTCATGCCACTATGTGAAGCTGGTAACCCACTACTATTTATCACAGTGGAATCCCAAAGCAGGAAGCACCTGGTGGGCAGGTATTACAAGAGCTATGCAGCAAAAAGTACCTGCTGTGGGCCAGTTTGGGGTGAATTTTGGAATATATATAGGTAACTTTTAAAAAAAATCAGTTTTATTTTAAAAATAGCAATATATGCACACAAGGGATAGAGTGGTGGCTCAGCAGTAGAGCATGTGCAAGGACCCAGGTTTGAACCCCAGCACCACAGACACAATGAAGGGTCAGGAAAGCAAAAGCCAGATGACAAAATAAATAAAAATCAGCTCTCTCTTTAAAAAAACAAAACAGCAAAAACCAAAACTTAAAGAAAAAAGACATGCACATAATACTACTTTTAAAAGATATAAAATAGGGGCTGGTGAGGTGGATCAGTGGTAGAGCGCTTGCCTGGCAAGCACGAGGACCCAGATTCGAACACCAGCACCACATACACAGCTAAGCGCTGGAGAAACAAAGACCAGATGAAAAAACAAAAAATGACTGTCTCTAAAAAAAAAAAAAAAAAGCTATAAAACGGTATCCATTGTGGTATAAGTCTTCTTTCTGCTCCTGGCTGCCAGGCTGTTCCAGTGTTCCTCCTTCCTCCTGCTTTCTATCATCCCTTTCTCTTCTCTCCTGCTGTGGTTCTCAAGGACAAGTCTGCACTCCTGGACCTTGCTTGGCCTGGAGAAGGTTCCCGGAGCTGAGGTAAGGTTGAGTTGGAGGTGGGGGTTTGGCTGGACTCAGGCTTGGGAGGGACAGAGGGCACTCCAGGGGGATGAGACAAAAGCCATTGTGGCAAATCACTGACTACCTGTCATCCTAGAGCTGGCTCCAGGCTGCTGTCGTCAAGAAAAGAGAGGATTGCTATGAAAATAAACCCTCCGCTGCGGTTGGCAGCTGCGTGGTGCAGGCCCCAGCCATGCTCCCTGCAGACAGGAACTCCTGTTCGACAGAGTTTGTGCTTGCAAGGCCTGAGGAGGAAACTTCCTGGCAGGCAAGAGAGATGGTAGTGCCTCCAGGAGAAGGAGCTGAGCTGCCTCTACCCGCAGAATGACACTAGGTGAAGAGCTTTATTGTGACTGTCCCTGCACTATGAAAGCCACCCAGGGACCTGGGAGAGTGCTCTGCGGAGAGCAAGGTGCTTAACTGTTCCTGCACAGTTCCTGAGCACAAAGGAGAGGTATAGCTCAGAGATGGGGTGCTTGCCTGGAATGTGTGAGGCCCTGGGTTGCGTCCTCAGCAACACACGCACACATGCACACACACATGCACACACGCATACACATACATACACGCGCGCACATACAAATGCACATACACACACACGCACACCAGAAAGCAAGGTCAACATCACGGTGGTGTTCCATGCCTGTGGTCACTCTATGCCTGTTCCTGTTCCCTAATGGACAGCAAACCACCAAGAGCGAGGAGCCCAAATGCTCCTAGCAGCATCACCGCCTGACTCACAGTCCTAGCATTTCATGTCAAAGATGTGGATTGAGTGTGAAGGAAAAGCAGACCGGTCGAGCCAGGTATGAGGGCATGGAAGGTTGAACCTCTCTGGAGGACAGTGACCAGGAGCCCAGTGGCTCCACTCAGGGCCCCATCCCCTCCACATTCTCCCTAGGGACCCACTGCACAAAAGGGATACTCTGAAACAGGCCACCGGGGCTGGGGCGGCTTCTGCTTGGGAGGCTTCTTGTGGCCTACTGCAAAGGGGCCGGGAGAAGGGAAGGGAAGCCCACTTAATGCCTGTGAAGCTTTTGCTTAGTTCTCCTTGTTTTCGGTCAGCCTTTCCTCTGTTTTCTTCTGGGAAAATAAATCCTTTCTGGAAAGGCTCCTCCTGTCCGGCCGAGAGTGCAGTGGCCTTGGGACACTAGCTGCCCTTCTCTTTGTAGAGCTGTGGTGTCCCTCTACACCACCAGCTGGTGCAGGAAGGAGTTAGGGAATCTGGGACAGACTTGTTGTTTCATAGGATCCTTTTCTACCATTCCCGGGGGCAGGGTCTCTTTAGATCACGGCAGTCTTGCTGGGTGGAGTGGTACATGCCTGTAATCCCAGTGATTTGGGAGGCTAACGCAGGAGGATTACAAGTTTGAGGCCAGCCTTAGTAACTTAGCAAGGCCCTAAGCAACTTATAAAGACCCTGTTTCAAAATAAAATAATAAAAAGAGCTGGGATGTGGCTCAGTGGTAAAGAGTCCCTGGTTTCAGTCCTTAGTACGACAACAATGACGACAGCAAGCATGGCAGTCTAAAAAACAGCCCCTTGAAGCTGCCAGTATGTGGATGTCTGGAACCTTACGCAGTGAAAAGAACTTTGGAAACGCAATTAAATTCAGGGTCTTGAAATGGGAAGATTTCTTGGATAACTGTTGGGCTAATGCAATCACAAACGTTCTTACAGAAGGGAGGCAAGGAATCAGAGAGGACACAAGAGGCAGCATTCCTGGCTCTGCAGTTGGAGGAATCAGGCTGTGAGCCATGGAATGTGGGCAGCATTTAGAAACTGGAAAAGGTAAGAAAGTGGATTCTCCCCTGAGGCCTGCAGAAGGAATATGGCCCTGTTGAGTTTAGACTTCTGACTGCCAGAACTGCAAAAGAGTGAATTTGTGCTGTTTAAAGCCTCTAACTTTTGCTAACTTTTTCTGTCATAGCAGCAGCAGGAAATGAATATAAACATGAACAATATCACGGCCCCTCCCACGATTATTACCTATTGGTTAATGGAATACACAGTGACAACCACCTTGAATTTATCTTCTGAGCACGATCTCAGACCCAGACTGGTTCAAATCTCAGCTCTATCCCTTCAAGCCATTTGACCTTGGGCAACTTTGTGCCTTAGTGTTCTCACCTGAAAATGGGAATCTGATAGAGCCTGTCTCATGTCACTGTGAGTCACTATTAAATGACAATGTGCAGACGCATTTAGAAAAATGCCTGGCATATTGTACCTATGAGAGTGACTATTTTTATGATTATTTTTTATTAAAAGCATAGAATAGCTCTGAGGGACATATCATTTGTTTATCCAGTGGACAGTGTATGAACAGCTTTTTGACCTGCGTTACTCCACTCCACTGCTGTTTTTAAATATGTCCCAAGAATTCCCAGCCTTGCAGTGAAGAAAATACAAATGTTCACCTCAAATCAAGATAAACACATTGATTCTTTTCTAATGGGTCTTTGCTGATCATAGAGCCCATTTCCTTAGTCATCAATTACTACCCAAAGACAAACTGCATTCCCAGTCCAGCTCTTATTAGGATCCTCCAAACTGGACGGAGAACTCCAAAGCGCTGACTGTTGGGAAGTATTGGTCCCTACTCAATGGTCGTTCTCCTCTTTTTTGATCAGGCATAGGCAGGAACATGCCCAATCCAAAGAAAAAATCATGACTGGTGTAAGCCTGTAGGGCAATCCCATTTACTTCTGCCGGTCCACTGGGTTTGTGCTGGTTATGTGATCAGTTCTAGCCAATTAGACATCAGTAAGGGTCTGATCCTGAATTTGTGGGAAGCATTTCCTTTCCTGATAAAAAGAAAGTAATTGGTTATGGTGGGGAAAACAGATACCACTATAGGTATTTCAAGCTGGATGGGGATTAATACAGGAAATTAAATAGTCACAAAACTGAAGAGAAGGCTGGAGGAACAAAAGTAAAGACACACTAGACCTAGCTCTCAGGATAAGCCCCCAGCATTGAGAGACAGGAAGTTACTGGAGTAGCTGGAGACGATGGTGATCATAGCTATCTGCAGACCAGAGCAGGGGATTTTCAGGCAGACTCCTTGAAGCCACTACAGAATCTTGTGTTGCTCTTCTCTTCTTCCAGATCATGCACAAGAACTCTCTTTGGTAGAATTGAACATGATCCTTTCTAGCAAGGGATTCTGGGATTTCTAATTCCCAGCTTTTAGCCACTATGGTGTAAGGGGGACACAGAAGGTAGGGAATGGTGCTGAGTTACTGAAGACAATCTGGCACGAAGAGAGTCCCTTCTCTTCTGACTTTTGCACTTAAAAAATAAAATTGGGTCAAGAAGCATGAAGCTGAAGCTGTCAGTCTTGTGAGTTGCTTACTGTGTGTGAAGGAGTCATTCCCTCTCTCATTCATTCATTTGTTCAACATTCTCAGAGAAGATTGCCCTAGGCAGAACCACTGGCCTTTGG
The DNA here is from genome assembly GCA_004027875.1 of Aplodontia rufa. Lineage (NCBI taxonomy): Eukaryota > Metazoa > Chordata > Mammalia > Rodentia > Aplodontiidae > Aplodontia > Aplodontia rufa. The sequence continues at coordinate 8,031 of PVKS010031647.1, read as the reverse complement.
TTCTCTCTGGCAGTTGACTATTGCTCAAAAGAGAACAGAAATAACATCTTTCCAAATTGACTTAAAAGACAACTTTCCTCACTTCCAGTGGCACGATTATCAGGTTTCTTTTGAAACAACCTATCTTTTTTCTCTCCTGCCAGTCACTGAATCTTGTTGACCTGTCCTTGTCTGGCAGAATGTACTTAAAGTAGTGTATACTTGGTTTCTAAATCTGGGCTCAGGGACTAGCTCACTGTGCAACCTCAAGCGAGCCACTTAATCTCTTTGAGCTTCTGTTTTCTTGCCTGTGAAATAGGGATAAAATACATGCAATTTTAATACATGAAAGGACTGGCATTTAAAACCAAATGGGAAAAATGGACAGTTCTCTAGATGGTATTTGGACAACTAAATAGATATTTGAATAAATAAATTTGTATTCTTATCTTACTCCAAACACCAAATAAATCGCATATGGATCAAAATTTAAATGTGAAATATGGATCTATTAAAGTATTAGAAGTGGGCTGGAGCGGTGGCTCAGCGGTTCCGGCACTTGCCTTGCAAGCACGAGGACCCGGGTTCAAACCCCAGCACCACATACACAACTGAGTGTTGGAGCAACTAAGGCCATGTGAAAAATTAAATGAAGTTGTTTCTCTCTTTCTCTGTCTCTCTCACTGTCCCTCTTTCTTTAAAAAAAATAAATAAATAAATAAAGTATTAGAAGTATTATCTTGAAATTAAAGAAGTTGTGTGTGCGTATGCGCGTGTGTGTTATTGGTACACTATAATGATGCATAACAGGGGAATTCAGAATTATGCTATATTCATACATGCACATCATTTGATCAATCTTATTCCTCATAGGGAAGCATTTGGAAGCATAATTTCATATGGAAACCAACTCTTACAAAGGAGTTGACTGCTAAGTTTGATTATGTGAAAAGTGAAAACTCTAATAGGGCTGGGGGTATAGCTCAGTCACAGATCATCTGCCTAGCATTGCTGAGGCCCTGGGTTTAATCCCCAGCACTGTAAAAAAAAAATCCAAAACAAAAAAATCCTTTGAAATGATAAGGAAAGGAAGAGAGAGAGAGAGAGAGAGAGAGAAACAAGCACACAGATTGGGGTGGGGTGGGGTAGGGGAGAGAAGGCCAACCAACTGGAAAAAACATTTGCAATATATATGGCACTCAATGGATCAAATTTCTCTAATATGTAAAGGGCTCTTAGTACTCAACAAGAGAAAAAGACTGTTATACAGTAAGATTGATAGATCCATTTGCATAGACAACAACAGAAAAAACATAAATGGGAGCTGTGGATGAAGCTCAGTAGGAGGGCACTTGCCCAGCATGAGCAAGACCCTGGATTCCATTCCTAGCAGTGCAAGACAAACAAACAAAAACCATAAAATGTCCAATAAACAAATGAAGAGATGCTCACCCTTGCTAATTATCAAAAGAAAACAAATGAATGGAACAATGAAATATCTTAAGAACAAAGATTTTAGAATATTGTTGACGTCTTTAAATACTGTTGTTGGAACTGGAAATTGGAATATTCTTTTTGGAGAGACTTGTGTACTATCTGCTACACCTGAAATATGCGTACCCTTTGACCAATACAAGAAATATATCTTATGTCTGTCATTACATATATTCAAATATTCAAATATCTTTGTTCCAGGATGCTTATTTTTTTTTTGTACCAGGGATTGAACCCAGGTGCGCTGTACCACTGAGCCACAGGCTCAGCCCTTTTTTGCTTTCTATTTTGAGACAGGGTCTCGCTAAGCTGAACTAGATCCCTCCTGCCTTAGCCTTGGGAGTTGCTGGGATTACAGGCATGCAACCACTGTACTTGGCTCTGGGATGCTTATTGAAACATAATTTGTATAAGCCAAGTGAGAAATAATCCACGTGTTCATCTATTGGAGAATCATTAAATAAACAAGTGAAAACCCATTGGAATGTTTTATACAGCTATCAAAAAATGAGATGATAAATATATACAACAAAATGGAAATACTTAAGAAATGTTTTTTAAAAGATTACTTGTAACATAATAAGTAGAGGTTAAGAAGTAAGAAGTTAAAATATACATAAAAGCATCTGGAAGCTGAGTGCAGTGGCGCACGCCTTTGATCCCAGCGACTTGGGAGGCTGAGACAGGAGGATTGCAAATTCGAGACCACCCTCAGCAACTTAATGAGGCCCTAAATAGCTTACTGAGACTCTGTCTCAAAATAAAAAATAAAAAGGGCTGAGGATGTGGCTAAGTGGTTATGCACCTCTGGGTTCAATCCCTGGTACCAAAAACAAACAAAACAAATCAAAAGAAACAAACCCCCCCAAAGCATCTGGAAGAACATACACCATACCCTTTACACCTCAAGGGTGTGATTCCCAGAGACTTGAATTTTCTGTTCTGCATATCCTTATATTGATCTATCTATCATCTGTCTATCTATTTATCTATCATCTGCCTATCCTATCATCTATCTATATCTACCATTTATTTATCTATCATCTTTCTGTCTGTATGTATTATCAATCCATCATCTTGCTATCATCTATTTTGTTTTTGTAAGAGAGGGATAGTGAGTGAGAGAGAAAGAGAATCAATTTTATTTAGTTTTTCATGTGGCCTTTGTTGCTCCAAGACTTCATTGTGTCCGTGGTGCTGGGGTTTGAACCTGCATCCTCACGCATGCCAGGCCAGCCCTGTAACCACTGAGCCACTGCTCCAGCCCCATCTGTCTATTTTTTTGGTGCTGAAGATTGACCCCAGGGGCTCCCATACGCTAAGCCCATGCTCCATCACTGAGCTACGCCCCATCCCCTGTATTGTCTGATTTATTTGTTAACAGGTAGATTTAGCTATTTGATAATGAGGAATTCTTTAGAAATGGATTTAATGCACTGTTTTATAAAGCATCTGGCACAGAGCCAGCTAAATACTCATTTCATTCACTCTGCCATCATTCTATTCCAGGGCTCACCTGGATATTTTTTTGTTTGTTTGTTTTAAGAGAGAGGGACAGTGAGAGAGAGAGAAAGAGAAACAATTTTTATTTAGTTTTTCATGTGGCCTTTGCTGTTCCACAACTTGGTTGTGTACGTGGTGCTGGGGTTTGAACTCGAGTACTTGCCCATGCCTGGCAAGCGGCCTAACCACCCAGCCACCACCGCTCCAGCCCCACCTGGACTATTTTAACGCTCTCCTAGTTGTTCTTTCCCTCTCCCCTCTTTCTTCCCCTCGCCCTCCTGTCTCACCTTCACTTCTGTGATTCTGTGCTTCACTCTCCACTCTTTCCTGACCTTCTCCCTCCTTTTTGAACAGAGCTTTCTGTCTCTTTTTCTTGGTCCTCTTCCTCCCGCCTCCCATTTTGAAAACGCTTGCTTTCTTCCCTTATTCCCTTCATTTTCCTTGGGTAGAAAGCATCCACATCCACCCTCCTGCACTAACACGGGGCTCCCATGACTCAACTCTTCCTGCTCCTCTTGAGCTTTTGTGAGTCCCACACTTGCTCCCAGGTGGCCACTGGAATCTCCATCTCAGGATGCTGCAGCACTGCACACAGCGTCACCAACTGCAGCTCAACCCTGCTCCTGCAGCTCCCCTGACCAAAGAGCGGCACCAGCATCCACTTGGTAGAAACTTCAGCCAACCGGGAGTCCTCCCCTGATGTGAGTCCTCCCCCGATGTGTGAGTCCTCCTCCCCTGATGTGAGTCCTCCCCCGATGTGTGAGTCCTCCTCCCTGATGTGAGTCCTCCCCCGATGTGTGAGTCCTCCCCCGATGTGTGAGTCCTCCCCCGGTGTGTGAGTCCTCCCCCATGTGTACTGTGATACCGCATTTTCCTAGGTTTCCTTATGACCTTGGGGTAGGGAAGACTTTCTAACTATGATTCCCAAATTCAGACACCATAAAAGAAAAAATTAATAAGTTCAACATCACGACAACAAAACAATGTCCATCATGAAATAAATCCAAACTAAACCAAATGAAACAATCAAGCAGGCGAGCAAACAAAATAAAGCACCATTAGCAAACTGCACACTGGGAAAAGGCGATTGCTACTAAATCACAGACACAATGTTCCCACTCATTCAGGCTGGCAACAATGTCTGGAGCAGATTATATTATTCAACTTCTTACAGCTTGAACCTACTTGGATGACGTTTGTTGTTGTTGTTGTACTGGGGATTGAAATTGAGGGCACTTAACCATTGATCTACATCCTAAGTCCTTTTTATTATTCTTTGTTTATTTTTCATTTTTTAAAAAGAGAGGGACAGTGAGAGAGAGAAAGAATCAATTTTACTTAGTTTTCCATGTGCCTTTTGTTGCTCCACTTTGTTGTGTACGTGGTGCTGGGGTTTGAACTCGTGTACTTGCACATGCCAGGCAAGCATCATGACCCCTGAGCCACTGCTCCAGACCCACTTTTTTATTATTTTTGAGACAAGGTCTCACTAAATTGTTTAAGACCTTTCTAAGGTGCTGAAGCTCCTCTTGGACACGCAATCCTTCTGTCTCAGCCTCTGGAATCACTGGGATTGCAAGCATGCACCACTACACCTGACCAGCTTTAAAGCTTTTATTTTATTTTTTTTGTAATGGCATTGAGGGGCTGGAGCGGTGGCCCAGTGGTTATGACACTTGCCTGGCATGTGCAAAGGTGGAGGTTCAAACTCCAGCACCACGTACACAACCACAACCACAGCAAACTGTTGGAGCAATGAAGGCCGCATGAAAAACAGATTAAAATTGATACTTTCTTTCTCTCTCTCACTGTCCCACTCTCTAAATAAACAAACACTGGGGGTTGATCCCAGGGGCGCTTAATCACTGATCCATGTCCCTAGCCCTTGATAACTTTTTTCAAAACACTTTGTAAAGACGAAGGAGTCTTTTTATAGTTACCCCATATTTACCATTTCCAGGGTACTTGAATCCTTTGTATGGATCCAGATTTCCATGTGGGATCATTATCCTCTGCCTAAAGGTCTTCCTTGAACAATTTTTGGAGTGCAGGTCTGCTGGTAATGAATCATTTCAGTGTTTGTATGCCTGAAAAGTCTTTATTTTACCTTTGTTTTAAAAATGCATTTTCTCTGGGTATGGACTGACCATTAATTTCCCCCCCCTCACTGTTTTTGGATTTGCTGTGTTTCTGATAAGAAGTCCTCGGTCATTTTTATCCATTGCTCTAAGAGTAGTGCTTCTTTCCCCTGGGTGGTTTGAAAACATCCTTTTAATCACAGGGTGAAATTTCTTCATGCTTCTTCTGGTTGGGGTTTGTTAAGCTTCATCTGTAGGTTTAGTTTTCATCATATTCATAAAAAAAATTGGTCATTATTGTCAGAGGAAAGCAGGGAGCTAAAACTCCAAACCTTGGTTCTTGTGTTCTGACAAAAGAAAATTTAGAGTCAGACCCTAGAAGTCACACAAGAGAACTTCGTTATAAGTGAAAGAAAAGTAAAAGCAAAGTAAGGCTCAAGCAGAGAGCACTCTCAAGGGACAGTGGGCCATCTCTGAGCAGAGTGACAAAGGAAACGATGCTGTCTCCACATTTATTACTGCTTGATGTTTACCAGAAGAGCTGGGGTCCTCCTTCTGCCGCCTTCGCCAATCAAGTGTTCAACTCCGCTTTCAAGTCAGGCAGTGGAGTTTTGGACCCTAGCTGATTCTCTCTGCAACTGTCATGTGGTCGTCCTATTTAGGGGGGCTTCATCTACAAGTCAATCCCATGTTAATGTGGGCATTGGGGTCAATAGCTGGTCAAAAGGTATCCTAGTGAGGCTGTGCCAATAAAGGAATCTTCCTTCCCAGACAAATGGAGACACAGCTTTACACCAACCTCAAAGGACCCTGTCAGGAGTTAGTTGCATTAATCCTGTTCTCTTGATGTATTTTCCAATTAGTGCCTTTGCTTCTGTTTATTTTCTACAACCTAACTATTACCCTTTGTTTTCTCACCCACTTTGGTTTTTTTTTTTTTCCTAAAGAGAGAGGGACAGTGAGAGAGACAGAGAAAGAGAGAAACAACTTTATTTAGTTTTTCACATGGCCTTTGTTGCTCCAACACTTTGTTGCGTACATGGTGCTGGGGTTTGAATCCGGGTCCTTGTGCTTGCCAGGCAAGTGCCGAAACCGCTGAGCCACCACTCCAGCCCCTTCTCACCCACTTTGAAAGCAGTTTAAAGAAGACCCTAAAGTAATTTAAAGAACACTTGTGACCTTGCCGTGAATTTCACTGCTCATTTTCAGATTGTACTTAACAATTATCACTGGGCATGGTGGCACACACACCTGTAATCCCAGTGGCTCAGGAGGCTGAGGCAGGAGGATCACAAGCTCAAAGCCAGCCTTGGCAACTTAGCAAGCCCCTAAACAACATAGCAAGACCCAGTCTCAAAATAAAAAATAAAAACAGGCTGAGGATGTGGCTTAGTGGTTAAGTGCCCCTGGGCTCAATCCCTGCTACCAAAAAAGAAAAAAAAATTTTTTTTGGTCATTATCCCTTCAGATATTTTTAATTTTATGTATTTTTTCATTTGATTTTAGTTTTTCTGCAACTTAGTTGTGTACGTGATGCCGGAGTTTGAACCCAGGTCTTTGTGCATGCCAGGCAAACCCTGTAACTGCTGAGCCACCACTCTAGACCCCCTGCAGATATTTTCTACACCATCTCTTTTTTGTTTCAATACAAATTTATCTTTTTTTTAAAATTTTATTAGTGCACCTATCCCAACTCTTTCTCTGCTCTCCTGCTGAGGTTCTAACTATTCCTCTATTAGGCTGCTTCATATTGCACAACTCACTGATGCTATTTGTTTTGTGTTTTTCCTCTCTTTCATTTTATGTAGTTTCTATCACAGTGTTTTCAATTTCACTCTTTTTTTTTTTTTTTGGTGCAGTATCTAAATAGTGCTAATCCTGTCCAGTTTATTTTTCATTTGAAATATTGTATTTTTCATCTCTCTGGAAGTTCAGTTTGGGTCTTTTTAATATCCTCTGTTTTTCTCTTCAATGTGGTCTCTCTCTTCCTCCTTCTTCCTTTTTTTTTTTTTATGATAGTATGGATTGAGTCCAGAGGTATTCTACCACTGAGTTACATCCCCATGCCTTTTTATTTTAATTTTGAGAAAGGGTCTCATTAAGTTGCTAAGGCTGAACTTGAACTTGGAATCCTCCTGCCTCAGCCTCCTGTGTTGCTGGAATTACAAGTGTGTGCCACTGTGCCTGTCTCTTCTACCGTCTTTTATTTTTTTTTATCTTGGTACTGGAGATTAAACATAGGGGTGCTCAACCACTAGCCACATCCCCAGCCCATTTTTTATTTTTTACTTTGAGACAGGGTCTCACTAAGTTGCTTAGGGCCTTGCTAAGTTGCTGAGGCTGGCTTTGAACTTGTCCTCCTGCCTCAGCTTCGCAAGCCGCTGGAATTACAGCTGCTGCACCCAGCTCTTCTACCTTCCTCCTCCTCTCTTCCCCTCCTCTTCTTCCTCCTGCTCTTCTTCCTTCTTCTTCTTCTTTGAGAAACAGAGAGAGCAAATCAATCTTATTTTAGTTTTTCATGTGGCTTTCGTTGCTCTGACACTGTTCCTGGGGTTCAAACCGTGTCCCCATGCGTGCCAGGCAAGCGCTGTAATGGCCGAGCCTCCGCTCCAACCCTTTCTTCTACCCTCTTGAACATATGGCATATGTATGATATTTGTTTTTAACATCCTTGCTTTCTATTATATGTGTCATTTCTGGATCTGTTGATTTTTCCTCTGAATGTTAAATATGTACATATTTAATGTAAATATATATAAGTGTATGTGAATATACACTACACAGGACTGGGACTTCAGCCTGGAGCCTCTCAGATGCTAGGCAAGTGCTCTACCACAGAGTACATCTACAGCCACCCTCCCCCAACCCTTTTTTAAAAAAGAGATTGGGTCAGTGAGCGAGTGAGAAAGAGAATCCTTCTTATTTAGCTTTTCATGCGGCATTCTTTGCTTCAACACCTCCTTGTTTTTGTGGTACT
>PVKS010031646.1:0-23248 GCA_004027875.1 Aplodontia rufa | reverse complement strand
CACCATCTCCTATACCACTGACATTCACCACCATATCCGTTACAACCATCATCTCCACCACCACCATCTCCATCATCACTACCACCATCTCCATCATCACCACCATCTCCACCACCACCATCTCCATCATCACCACCACCATCTCCATCATCACCACCACCATCTCCACCACCACCATCTCCATCATCACCACCATCCCCATCATCACCACCCCCATCTTCACCACCACCATCTCCATCATCACCACCATCATCTCCACCACCATCTTCTACACCACTGACATTTTCATCATCACCACCATCTCCATTACAACCATCTTCATCTACCACCATTTTCATTGTAGCCATCATCACCATCATCAGCTTCACCATCATTAGCATCATCACCATCATCAACATCAAAATATCATCTCAAGTCTGTACAGATTATTACTCAACCTCTCAGTGTTGTGTCCTCCTCTGTATAGGAGCCCAGAACCACTGGACACCAGCAGAGGATGCCCACTCTGCTGTTTAGAAAATGCCCCCCATTCTTAAATCTGAACCAGTAATAAAACCTTGCAAGACATTTGAGGAGAACCAGCAATACTGGAGATGAACAAGATAAACTGGCTCCTGCAGAGAGAAGCAAGAGCCCAGACGGGAAGACCCGTGGCGTGTGTAGACCTCAGCGTAAATGCCAGCCCTGGGAAGTGTGTTCCCGACTTCCTCCCCAGCACAACCGGGGGCATGTCCTCGTCACCACTTCTTTCCCAGTGCATGCGCTACCTGACCTTCTTTCTCTTACTCTTTGGAGCAACTCTAGAGCCCTGCGTCCTGGCAAGTCAGTGGTCTTGGGAAGGCTTTCTCAGCTCCTTTGCCTCAGCTTTCTCCTTTGTCATAGGGTTGATAATGACCAGGTCATGTGAGATTTTGTGAAGACAGTGTCCTATGTGTACAGAACTTAGAACCATGCTGAGTGGGTGGCTGCTGTCACTGTTAGTGGCTTCTTCTGTCCACCTCACCCAGAAGTGCAGGGACTGGGAGCACAGGCCCCTGCTGGATTGCTCACTGCATCTTCTTAGTGCCCACAACAGCACCTGTCTATGTATCAGGTGCTCAGGAAACACGTCAAGTAAAAGGACCATGAAGACAACCTGCCAGACGTCACTCCCTGAATCTGAGCCTTTTATCAAAGGTCCACCCTAGAACTGCCATCTCCTGGTGGGGTCCACCATGGCCCAGCTTCCCTGCAACCCATCCCCAGCCCACACCTCCGTGATCCCTCCCCAGGGGCCGCACACTCACCCCAGAAGAGGAGCACCCTGAAGCTCCACATCCTGCTGTGGCTCTGTCCTTCCAGGAGGGGAACCTTGTCATGAAAACTCAGCTTTGTGGGGAAGGGAAAGGGAGGGGCCAGGGTTGCCCAATACCACCAAGAGGAACGTCAGGGCCCATTTTGCTGAGTTGCTGCTGGCAGACAACCATGTGGCAAGCCCCTAATTTTCCCCTTTAATTCAATTAGTGTGCATTTTCCCCTCTCCCTTCCCCCTGCCTCCCCCAATTCTTGTCTGTGTCTCTCTCTCTCCCTTCCTCGCCTTCCCTCTCTTTCTGTCTTCCCACCATTCATCTCCCATCCCTCACCACCTTCTCTCATCACACCCATAAAGAAGTTTCCACCTCCTCCTCCAGCAAGCAGTCCCCAAACCTAAGGCTCTGCTCCCAGCCTTCCCACAAGACGGTCACCGTGATCCTCATGCTCCATTAGGCTAGGATCCTGACTAGCACAGGGCCAAAAAAAATTTATTTTAACATCATGTCAACCTTACACACACACACACACACACACACACACACACAGACACAAAGAAACTGAGGCTTGCAGAGGGGACCCAGCGCTTCCAAGGCCACTCAGACCCAAGATTTGAACCCAACCCTCCACTCCAGGGTCCAGAGCGTCAGCCATATCAGCTCCCATCAGCTCGCCAATCTCTCGGATCCCAGCTTGTCCCACAATTCCCACTCCCCAAACCATCACCCGCACCCTGTTATAAACCCAGGGGGGCTGCACATACATCATCAGGACCCCCAGAGGCAGAACCTGAGAAAGGGGTTCTAGTAGCTCATCAGAGAGGAGACCCCAGAAAACACTGGCTGGAGAGGGGCAGTGAGACAAGCTTTGGGGAGGCAGCACTGAGCACGGTACCCAGGGCCAACCTAACTGAGGCCTGGCGTGGGAGGCCCTGGCTCTGACTCCCCAGCCTTGCAAGAAAAGGAGACAACGGGAACAAGCCAAGGGGCACGGGAGCTGTGGCCACTGCATGGGGCAGGCTCCGTGACGCTTGGGACTGGCCCCCCAGCAGATGGTTGGCTCCAGGTACAGTGATCCTGAGATGTCCTGTGAGCGGGAACAGACCTGTCAAGGGCCATGGGGTGCTCAGCATCTGCTGGGAGCTGCAGCAGAAGCCAAGTCGAGCTCTTGGGAAGAAAATCCCTGCTGGTGTGTGCGCTCCTCCTCGGTGCAGTTATCACTGAAAACACTCGTCCACAGCTTCCTCTCTGTGCTGCAAGGGAACCTGTCTGGTCAGGCCGCCGCAGGAGCCAGCTGTGAAGTATAGACGATTCCACCGGGGAGGACAGGAAACCGCACGCTGGGGTTTGCAGTGCTCTGAGGGTGAGCACAACTCTGCACCCAGAGGCCTGGGATCCAGATCCCATTTCATCTCATGCCGCCTTCTTGTCTGTGGAACTGGCCCTTGAATGACAGGATCTGCCCTGGAGCTGGTGTGAGGCTCAGAGGAGCTAAGGACACAACTCGAAGAAGGCCAGGCACACAGGAAAAGCTCCCTGCGCTGGCTATCCCCACAGATGTGCAGTCAAGCAAGACCCTGCAAGGCATTCCCAGAGCGACCGTGGGAGGTGACCCCCTCTCCGAGCCTCAGCGCCTTCTCCAGAGAGTCAGGAGAATGGTCAGCCGTGTCCCAAAGGATCCGTGTGCAGGACGCAAGCAAAGTGCTGAACACGTGGCCGGCTGGGCCAACACACAGTGGCGCTCGGTAAACAGCCTGGCTGCAGGCAGCGGGCATTCGTGGCCTCCACACTCCCTCACCCAGGGGCTTGGGAAAGGCAGTTTGCTCTCCACCTCGGAAGACACAGCCAGAGGGCGGGAATCCAGTGACCCAGGCTGGGATGATGGGAACGGTCTCCGGAAGGAGCTGAGGTCTCAGCTCAGACCTGAGGAATCTGCAGAAGTCGGTCAAGCTTAACAGAAAAGATTGGGGTACAAAGCTGGCTGCACCTGAGCAGGGGACACTTGTGCCCGCAGCTTCGGGAGTCCTGCCATCCTCTGGGCACAGCCACCTGCTCCGGTCCAGTGGACTTTCCCCTCCCTTTAATTAGGGAGTGAGATCGTTTCGTTACGGTTAATTTCTCAGTTGTCAAATAACAGTTGCACATATTCACGGTGAGCATGTGCTGTTCTAGAGTAGCTGTGCTTTGCGGGGAGGCTCCTTCAAATCTCTCTGAGCAGCTTTCAATGCACAATGTACCATGGTCAAGGGTAGCTGCGTGGGGGGCGATGGCTCTTGAGCTCCTTCCTGTGTAATTGAAGCTACCATCCTCTGACCTACATCTCCCCACCCTGCCCCGTGAGTTTTTAGGATGCTTCTGATCGTAGAAGCCTGAGTGAGGTGGAAGGTCCCCGTGTCCACATAGTCACTAGGAGACTAAAGAGTCCCCAGAGAAGCCTCGGCTCTGCAGAAACCTCGGAGGCAGCTGCTCCTCCCCACTGCCCTCTGCCGCCATTGCCAGCCCCGCTGCTCCTCCCTCCATCCTGCCAGCTGGAGAGACTGCCAGGGACTGAGGACCCTCGAGGCAGGCAGACTAGTGCACTGGTTTAACCTTTGTCCATGAATTCTTTGATGCTTCTCCTTTCGTGCATTTGACCCAATTCTTCGCTTGAGTGTGGGCTGAACTTAGTGACTCACTTCTAATAAACAGGAAAAGCAGGGTGTGACATTGTGTGGCCATCGAGTCAAGATCATAACAGGCACAGGGTTTCCTCCCTGCTTGGTGCCTCCAGGATCATTTTCATGGAGGAAAAGCCATCGATGTGTGGCAGGAACTTTCAGGCAGAGCTGTGGCGAGACCAGTGGGTCTTAGCCCATTTTGTGTAGCTATGACAAACTAGCTGAGCCTGGAGACTTCATGAAGAAACGAGGTTTGTTTGTAAGCACATAGGTCTGAGGATCAGGAATGCTGGTGTCTGTTCAGTGAGGGCCTTGTGGTGGACGTGTGTGCGGAAGAGATCGACCATGAGACAGGGAGCAAGAGAGCGGGAGGGGCCAGGCTCACGCTTTTTACAAAATCCTCTTCTCACAGGGATGTTGGCCCAGTAAGTCCTGCACTGATCCCTTCTGAGGTGCAGCTCCCAGGACCTGCTCACCTTCCACCACGCCCCACTGTGGCAGAAGAGAAGGACCAATGTCCCGCAAGAGCTACTTATTCTCCTGTCCCTGGCAGCTGCGGCTGCTCCGAAGTGCCCCAGGGTGGCTTGGAGATGGTTGCCTTGGCTGCAGCAGCCTCGGGTCCATCCCGGGTGACTCCATCCCTCTGTGGCCACTTCAGCTGTCCCTAGTCCAGTCCAGGTGGTCAGGCAGGCAGGACTCAGTGGGAGCTAAACCCACCTCTCATGGAAAGCAAGTGCCCTCCTAGGTCACGCTGGTGTGACCATCCCGTGTGGCTGCAGCATGGGCCCCAATCAATCCGTGTCCAGAGAAGTTTGCCTGCCCAGACGGAGCTTGCTGTCCTAAGAGCTGGGGACACCAAAGCAACCAACAACAGGGAGGAGGGGTCTGATTCCAAGGGAGGAGCTGAAGTTGGAGATTTCCAACCGAGGCCAAACTCCTGCTGGGGGTGGACAGATGAGGCAGAGTTTCCTGGGGTGCCTACAACAAGCCACCCCAAACCAGGTGGAGCTGGCAGCACAGAGGTGTGGTTCTGCTGATCCCGGGGGCCAGTAGTGAGTCTGACCCAGCTGTTCCTGGAAACTCGAGGGAGAACCTACTCCTGTCTCTTCCTGTGGCTCATGGCTCCCCCTCCATCTTCACGGCCAGCAGTGAAGCTTTTTCCAATCCCCCCAACTCTCCTGCCGCCCCCTAACAAGAGCCCATGTGCTGACATTAGACCTCCGGATAATCCAGGACGATGTCCCTGTCTGGAGATCTGCGCTTGAGTCCCACCTTGATGCCGTGTTGTGGTGGAAAGGAACACGTCCACAGGTCCTGGGACCTGGACCTGGACAAGCGGTGGACGGGGAGAAGCACATGGCTCCACCTCCCACTGGGGTCTTGGATCCAGTAAAGAGCGGAGGACACCAGATTCCAGGGACCTCACAAACCCAAAAGAGGTCACCAAGGCTGTGGAGTCCACGCTGCAGCAACGCTGGAAGGACGAGGATGGGGACAAGAAGGGGAATGCGGGGAAGGGGAAATGAGCCATTCCGCGGGGGATTTGCAGAAGCCTGACCCCTGGTAACTCTCCCTGAAAAGGGAAAATCATGAGACACGTGGGACTGAAGAAGTCAGATTGGAGGAGCCACCAAAATGTCACTCACTGAACACAGGAAGGGGGACCTCACCGTGTCCCTCCTATGCTCTGAACTCGTCCCTGGCTCCCTGTTTCCTTCAGGAGGGTCATCCCACCTCATTACTGTAGCCCTCGAGACCCTAACTAGTCTTACTCTGATTTTCCCACCTTGATTCACTGCTCCCCAGCCCCCCTAAAATTTTAGTCATGATAAACAGATTGAATGTGTCCCGTAGAGGACCCAGTTGACGCCCTGCGCAGCCACCCTGTACCAGCTGGTGCACCCGTCTCCACCATGCAGGTGGCCTGCAGAGAGCTCACAGCTCCCTTTGTCCCTTAACTGAACAGCTTCAGGGACCCTCGGACCCAACTCAGCCCCTAGCAGATGACCACAGAGGCATGGAAGGCCCGGCGCTTGCCCCCAGGGTGAGATCAACCCAGGGGCTGATTCATACCCCAGGAGCCCCACATGGCCAGGGTGAGGCAAGACCCCGGCTGAGAACTACCTTCCTCGGGGCCGGCTGGGCCCAGTTCCCTCGCTCCTCGTCCACCTGGTCCTCCCTGATTGCCCACTGCACGCAGGATCCCTCTGCACAGATTGAGTTGCTGTCCATCTCTGCGTTCCATCTCAAACGAGCCCTCGCCCAAACCCTATGCACCCTGCCTGCAGAAGCCCCCTTCTCAGGGAGCCCTGCCGGACCCCACTTCAGCCTGAGGCCCTCTCTCACCCCTACCACCGCACCCAGGGTCACCTGTGCTTTTGAATGCTCCACACACAAACACTGGGAGCTCCCTCAGGGCATGCAAGGGGGCCTTTAGCTGTGGAGTTGAACGAGGAGGAGAAAGGAAAGGGATGGGCCTCCTGACCTGCTCCCCTCCATCCCACCCCAGGATGAAAACCAGCACTTTGAGCAGGTGGGCAATGAGCAGCAGCCCCCCTCCTGCTGGACGGAAGGGCAGGGGTCGCAGGAGGGAAGCGGATGCTGCCCCATCTCCCCAAGCAGGGCTCATGGTTTGTCCTGAGCTCCTAAGTCTCTTCGCAGGCAGCAGATGCTGGTCAGTGGCCCAAGCCCCTGCTGGCTGCAGGCTTCTCTGGGAAGTCACTGGACGCAGCTCTACCCACAGCTGGGAGCAGCAGCCCAGGAGCAATGCAACCACCAACAAGAGAGGCACGTGGGTGAGGCTGGGGAAGCCAGGCAAGACCCCGGGGTCCTCTCCCAGGAGAGGCACATAGGGCACAGCCAATTCCCCCAGCGATGACTTGGACATGGAATGTCCCCAGGGAAGCTCACCAGAGACTCGAGGCTCCAGGTGTCTTCCCAGGAGCAAAGCAGGCATTCAGCACCAACCGCAGGGCTTGCACCAAGCATCCTCACTGTGAGCACTCTCGGGAATGCTGGGGCTGGCCTGAGCCACCCCCAGACCCAAATTCCCGGCTCTGCGGGCAGCCAACCCTGTTGACTCTCGTCAGCATGAGTGACATCCAAAGCATGGGACGCTGGACCAAGGTGGAGGGCACTGGCTGTGATCTAAGGGCACCAAGCCGTGAGTGGCGGGATCCTGGGATATCACTGGGCAAAGGTTGGACACGCAGAGGACTTGAGTCCTGACCAGTCACCATACAGAAGACGCTCCATGTCTTAGCCACTCTCCCCTGGGTGTGCACGCAGGAGAAAGAAGCACACATGTCCACACATGACACATATACAAACGGGCACACCAGCCAATGGGTGGAAGGAACACCAGCTGCCAGGAGCAGATGATGGCCGTGTGATGCAGACGTGAACCACCAGGCCCTCAGCCACGATCACCAGAAGCCAGACAGAAGAGCAAAGAAAAGAGGATCCCAAGTCAGGCTCCGGAGGAGCGAAATCAAAGAATAGAGCAAGAGAAGATTGAAGATACTGGCTAAATGTGAGGCTCACTAGCCCCAAATCCACAGGGCAAGCCTACAGGCTGGAGGCCCCAGTAAGAGCTGATGCTGCGGTCTTGAGTCTGAAAGCTTTAAACTCAGGCAGAACACACTGCTACTGTGTGGTCTGGAGGCAGAATTCCTGCCTTCCTTGGGAAATCGCACTTTGCCGGTAAGGCCTTCAACTGATTGAGTGAGGCTCACCTACACAATGGAAGATGTGGTTCTACTTAAACTGGCTACAAATGTCCACCATGTCTTAGAAACGCTTTAGCCAGGTGCGGTGGTGCACACCTGTAGTCCCAGCCATTCAGGAAGCTGAGGTTGGAAGACCCTTCTCCACCCACCCTCATCCCAGGGATTTAAAACCAGGCTGAAGAACATGGAGAGACCCTATCTCAAAAAAGAATAAACAAAGTTGGAAGAGTGCAGTTTCTCAAATAAGTTCCGATAATCCTCTGCTGAGTGAAGTATCCCAAACACAGAGACTTAAGGGCCAGGTATTTTCTCTCATATGCGGAAGCTAGAGTAAAATCTAAGACAGGATGACGGATAGCTGATTTTAAGTAATAAATTCACCATATTTAAAATTTCACATAAGCTAGGGGAACCATACCTATGAAGGTGGGGGGAGAAGGGAGGGTAGGGACGGACAAGGGGTTGTCAATACAACAGGAATACTCAGCTCCCATTAGAAGCCTAGCTATACACAGGCAGGCAGAGAAACTCAGAAATGTCAGCAATTAAGACACACGTATATGTTCATTTCAGTCTCTAGCATGGTGGGATTGCAGAGGAGACAGGAGTTCAGGGAATGGGTGAAGGGAGGTAGATCCTGGTCTAGGATCGACTCAACTCACTATCTCACTGTGTCAGTATCTATGTATGCATGAATATGTGACAGCAATTAACTCCAATGTGTAAGACTATGTTGAACTAATAAAAAATTTTAAAAATGAATAAGCAAAGACCTTTCCATAGCCTCACCACCTCAACACAACAAATGAACCATCACGAGCAGAGGTATGTGAAACTCTGGAGAAAGCTCGCCACGTCTGGTTGAGCTGGGGAGCAAATCCTGCTGCCTGCGCTGCTGGGGAGCAGGGGACGCAGCAGGGTCCATCGGAGGAATGATGGAGATGTTCGGTGCTGTGTGTGGCAGTGGTTTTCAGAACCCATCAAAGTCGATGCCACAGAGTGCTGTGCCTCATTGTGCCCACACCGCTCCGTGACAAAGCTGATACAGTTAGCTCTGGGATAGTTACTGCCATTCTGCCAAACTTAGACGACTGAGTTATTGTGTTGCTCATGTTATATAAAATGAGCAAATTATTTTTGTACTTATTTTTATTTTTCATCAACACATAATATTTGTACATATTTGTGGGGTACATTATAATAATTCAACGGGGGGCTGGAGTGGTGGCTCAGCGGGTGGAGCACCTCCCAGGCATGCACAAGGACCCAGGTTCAAATCCCAGCGCCATGTACACAACTAAGTGTTAGAAAAACAAAAACCAGATGGAGAAAAATAAATAAAATTGGTTCCCCCCCTCTCATTCTCTCCCTCTCTCTCTCTTTAAAAAAAAAAATAATAAATTAATGATAAGTCAACAAGCACCAAATTATTTTGTGGTGCAAGACATGGGCTTGAATTTCTTAAATGAAATGTGGCCTCTTGAAATTGTTTTCATATATAGTTGATCTCATTGCACAACCATAAATATATTAGAGAGCTAAGCAATAATGTGAACTTCCTTAAAAACTCAAAACCTGGTGCAATTGGTTTCCTAACTGCCTCCAGCTGATAAGAAATGTGCCTGGGAAGTCCTTCCCGTTGCTAGCTTGAGCTTGGCCTCCGCTCTGGGGCCTCCTCGTGTGCGCCGCCCCCAGGGAGGCCTGGTTCTGCAGGCCCAGAAGTTTCTGCAAAGGCCTTGCCCAAGCTCCAGTTCCCCGAATGGCTTTTATCATCCCATCTCTCAAGAGACAGCAGCAGCTGGAGGAGCTGCTACCCTCCACAGCCTCAGACACCATCAGAAGAGGATGTGGAAGTGCAGAGGGCGACAAAGACATCTTAATCATCATCTTTGCTCCCGGAAGATGAAAGATGGGGCTGCTGAGCCCAGGCAAGCAGGAAGTGGGTCTCAAAGAATCCAGAGAACAGAAATCAGGCCTCTAGGCCGAAACACTGAGAGGCAGGCACCTCCAGAGGGATGGGTACCTTAAGGCATGTGGCCCAGGGTGGGTATGCAGGATCATGGGCAGAGCGAGTGTCATGGTGCCGGGCTGCTCCACAGATGGGCTCTGCAGCCTGAAGTCCAAGGCCAAGACATTCAGGGCTGGCTCCTCCGGAGGCCTCTCTCCTTGGCCTGCGATGGCGGCACCTTCAGCATCTGCACATGGTCATCCGCTGTGTGGGTCTGGGTCCTAGTCCTCTTTTCCCCAGTCCTGGAGTTTGAATCCAGGACCCTGAGCATGCTAGGCAAGTGCTCTACCACTGAGCCACACCCTGGCCCCTAATCACCTCTTCTTATAAGGACCCCAACCAGATTGGTTAGGGCCACCCTAAAGACCACATCTCAACTTAATGGCCTCTTTGAAAGCCCCATCTCCTAATGCAGTCATATTCAGAGGTCCTGGGGGTCGGGGCTTTGGCATGTGAGAGGGGGAGACCAGCTCATAGCTCCAACCACATCCTGTGTGCCCTTCACAGGTGAGGTAGCCTCTTTGACCCTCTGTGTTCTCATTTACTCAAAAATACAAATGGAAGGTCTGGGGTGCAGTTCAGTGGTAGAGCACTTGCCTAGGGCACACAAGGCCCTGGGTTCCATCCCAGTTCCAAAACGTTGATGGTAGATGATAGATAGATAGAAGATGATAGATGGAAAGATGATAGATTGGATAGATAGATAGATAGATAGATAGATAGAAGATTATAGATGATAGACAGATGGTAGATAGATAGATGATAGATAAAAGATGATAGATGGATGATGGATGAACTGGAATATGATAGATAGATAAAAGATGATTGACTGATAGAAGATGATAGATGATAGCTGATAGATAAAAGATGATAAATGATAAATAGATGATAGATGATAGAGAAATAGAAGATGATAGATATAGATAGATGATAGGTAGACTATGACAGATAATAGAAGATAATAGATGATAGATACTAGACAGAAGACAGGTAGGTACATAGAAGACAGATGATAGATAGATAGACAGATGATAGGGATAGATGATAGATGATTGAGAGAAAGACTGGAGTTGCTTCTGCATCCTAACAGCAAGTTAAAAAGCTGAACAGACTGAAAAGTCAGCCACTCTCTGGACCCATAGAAAAGGACGGCAGCACCCCGACTGGACAGGCAGGCGGGCAGGCGCAGGGCCCCAGTCCTCACCAGAACAGAAACCAGCGCCAGGCAGGAAAGTTGACCTAACTCATGAACTGCTGGAGTCTTGGGGCGAGGGGAGAGGTCTCAGGGGAGAAGAAGTCTTAGAAAAGCAGGTGAGTTTCACCTGCAGGAGCTGGACCAGACTCTCACAGTAAATATCCAAGAAAAATGACCTCGTGCTTTATTGGAAGGAGAGGAAAAGGGACCCTTTTTGAAATATGCCACAGCATTCTGTTCCTTTTTTGACACATAAGCGCACACGTCTGTGGGTATGATGTGACACTTTTATACATGTATGTAATAGGTAATGATCAGATCAGGGTATTTAACATGTCTGTCTCCTCAAACACTTGTCATTTCTGCAGGTTGGGAATCTGAGAACTCTCCTCTAGTTTTATAAAATATATTATAAATCACCCTGCTGTACTGTAGAACCCAAGACCAATTCCTCCGATCTAGCTGGGTTTGGGCACCGCTACCCAACCTCCCTCTCCCTCCCCCACCCATCCAGCCTCCGGTGACTGCTGCTCTCCTTCTGTGACAGCCAGCTTTTAGCTTCTTTCCCTCAGAACATTCAGTTCTTAGCAAGACCTGCCCCCAGGAGGAGCCAGCTCCCTGCTGGGGTTTTACTGGAGCCTAAATGGCCTGGGGAAGCCAACTCCTCAAGGCTCCCCACTTCCACAGAGAAGGAAGTGCCAATCCAGCCCAGCCAACCGCTCTCTCCACTAGAGGGGGAGAGGTGCTGGTGAAGTCCCAGCCCAGGCCACAGCCTCACCACGACACCGAACCACTGAACACTGCCCCTGGTACACACCTGCCCACCACATAGTGAAGGAAACTAAGACACATTCCCTTTCCCTGGAAAACCGTGCCTGACTGCCAAGAATTACAAGGCAGACTGAAAGGCAAGACACCCACGTAACTGGAAGACACAGAACAAGTCTCGAAACCAGACTTGGCACCCCCACCCCCTGGTACCTCAGGATGTGACCATATTTGGAGACTGGGGTGATTCAACTAAAAGAAGGTCTTTAGGTCAATTCCAGGCTGCCAGGGACAGGGCACCAGGCACCCTGCGCAGGAAAAGAACAACCAATCAGACGCTGGCAGACAGTTCCAATGGCGTCTTACAAACACCTGATGATTGATGGATCCACCAGCCAATCTCCAAAAGGCCATGCCCATCAACTTCCTTCCTCCACCCCGGACTATAAAGCAGCTGCTCAGCCGAGGCTGAGTGCCATTTTTCCCTGTGCGCCATTTCCCCTGCATGCCCATCACTTCCCCTGCCTGCCCTCACTATGGCGGTGCAGGTGAATTTGGCCCAGGAGCCGCAGATTCCAATAAAAAACATCCATACCTAAACATTTGGTGAATTCACACCTGCACCTGAATTTACACCCATGTTTCTGATTTTTACATTTGGTGACAAAAACCAGGGGAGGGCCCTTGGGCCTCCCCCCCCCAATCCAGGTTGAGGTCCATGCTCTCCCACAGATGAACCAGGAAACTCCTACACCATCCTTTCCCCTCATCCAACCGACAGAAGTGGGGGAAGTTCCTTGCATTTCCCTTGCCCTTTGGGTTGCACCAGCCATTGAGGGGATCTGCCCATAAGTGAAGTGCACATGCCAGACCCCCACCATTCCATTTGGGCCCCAGTGGGCTGAGGAGACGTCCCAGTCTCTGGAGCTCCCCCATCCTCCATTTGGGTGCATGGTCAAAATTTGGGATGCCTCTTTTTGTTCCTGTTCACCCTCCAGGTAAATTGGAAAGTCATGGGAATCACCAGGTCCTCCTTGGACCCCAGAGCTACTTAACTGTGGCTTGGCCTCAGTACGTTTTAGACAATGGATGAAGATGGCCTCCAGAAGGAATGTTTGACTTTCAAATCCTCACTGATTTGGGCAGTTACTGTCACCAGACAGGGAAATATTAAAAAATGCCAAATGTTCAGGCTTTGGGGGATTTGCGCTCTCACCCACCATCTTCCTCCTCTCCCTTCCATCCTCCTCCTTTACTCAGACCAGTCCTCCTCTGCTTTCACAACTGAATGGTTCTATCAGATGGGCACACTCCTTTACCCACATGCTTTCTTTCCAGAAGGCAATCCCCCCACAATGCTGATTGCTGGTCCCTGGCAATGCTGGGCACCCCGAAGAGCTTGCCACGGGAGCTGTCTCGGCTCAGAGCCTCCGTGCGTGCACTGCCACGCATTCCGAGACTGGGGTGATTCAACTAAAAGAAGGTCTTTAGGTCAATTCCAGGCTGCCAGGGACAGGGCACCAGGCCTTCAGGGCGCAGCATGCCCTGAAGGACTACGCAAGATGACATTCAGCCTGGACTCATGCACAGAAAAAAAGTGTCACTTTTAAATCCAAATCACTGTACCCTGAGGTTCCATTTAGGTTTCAGAAAGGAGAAGGAAAACAAAAGAGATGTGAGAGGCACACTCTGCTCCAGGTTCCTTCTTTTGCAAAGGTCTGTACTTCCCTCCCTCTGCCAGCCTGCAGCCCCAGGAGCTGCTCTCGGCTCCACCCTCCCTTGAGGCCCATATTCCCCCCTCCCCTTCCTCTCCTCCCACAGGCGGTCCCCCCACCCATGCGACTCTCCTCTCTTTATTTCCTTCATTTTTTTCATCTCTTTTCTTTCACAAATGGCACTGAAATCTGTCTCCTGTGCTTTTCTCTGTGTGTGCACCTATATTGTGTTTGTCTATGCATTTGTTGTGTGTTATAATAAAGATGCCTTTAAAATTCCTAACCCACATGTTTTTCCAGGTGGTCAATCAAGAGCATACTGATTTCTCTAAATGTGATGTGTAACATTCACTGCTTCTAAGATTTTTCTTCAACAGGGGTGAAACAGCTTGAGCTGGTTACCTACACTTGTCTGATAACATAAATGGGATTGATCGTTATGCATGTTTGCTAAGATGACATTTCACTGCTTCTGCTAACCATGGGTTCAGGTGTTCATGGCTTCTTGAATTCTATAGGACAGTACATTCTAGGGTCTATTAAATGTCCTATAAGCTGGTAAATGAAATATTTAAGGTTGTTTTGTTTCTGGATCTTCACTAAAAGCAAAGTTTCAACTGTTTAGACATCAGCACTGGAAAAAAAAAAAAGTATTTCACCTTAAGACCAATTGGGAAATTTAAGAAAAAAATCAGCAACTGGGGCTTATCAAAATGATTTCTTATGTCTGTTAAGTGTTATTAGGGAAACTAAACCTAAAATGTGTACCTGTTTTAAAGTCTTAAATGATTGTGCTATGACCGACTGAATAAGCAACTGTTGTTTCAGGATATCACTGTTGATATTCTGGACCTGTGTGACTGAAGATACATGTACATCTGAGAACTAAACTTTAAAGCCTTTCTCTATATGTGTTACATAGTTTAAGGCAGACAACTTAACCAAGTGTTCTTTTAAACATTGCTAATTTTAAACTTGACTTACATTTGTTTTAAATGCATAGAGATTTCATCATTAATGGGCTGCATTTATAAATTGGTCTTTGATCACCGATACTGTTTTATTCCTGGCAATTTCATTTTATAGTTTTCAACTGTTTTGAACAAGTGTCTAAATTGCAGAAGGTCTGTGGAGGGCGAATCTCAGAGGTCTGCATATTATTAAGTTAAATATAATTGGCACAATCAGTTAAAGTTATTTAAGACTTCTCTTAAGGTCAAATAAATGTTCAAACTCTATATAAAAGTTTATAAGATGAAAGTTTATGTATATTTTCAGGCAAAGTAATCAATAAGTTCTCTCTTAGGTATATATATTGTATCTAACATAGAAGGGCCACGCTGCCATATGAAAGCCTGACTTACATCTGTTTGGTTTGAATGTTTTTCTGATCATTGACACTGTTTCCTAATGTATATTCAGATAGAATTTATAAAATACTGTTAAGAGGCAAAGATCAGTTTCAAAAATAAAACACTTTATTTGTCAAGAGCTCTACCTCACCTGAGCTAAGATTCAGCCTCTCACCTTAAGGTTCCAAAATAAAATTAACTTTGTTTACTCTTGCTAATTCTTTGTTGTATTTTCCTTGCAAGTCTTTAAAACTATGGCTTATTAGTGTTCTGCAGAAGTACTGCTTCTAACAGAAAAAGTTGAATTAAGACACGCCATCACCTACAGGACAGGTAAGATCTAATGCTGACTTCTACTGTTATTAAACAAAAGGGGTAACTATAAAACTGTAACATGGTATTTCTACTGTAAGACTGGTGAAACTGGCCTGCTGGATGTTTAATACCAAGGCCAGATTACCAAAGTTAAGATAGTTAAAGGGTTGAGGAAAATAGTCAATATTTTGATCCTTGCCCTGTTTGGTCAGCAAAACTTAGGGGACAATGGGACTTCTCCACAGGCTTGGCAACTCTGGGTAACAAGACCTCCTGATCAGAGGGATCAGGTGACCATAGAGAACAGAAAGCCAACCAGTGAATACACTGCAACAAGGATGATCATTCATGGACTGTGTCCCTGATGCTTCCAAGCGAAGTCACATGTGGTCAGCAAGACCCTGGTCCATCCTAGCAGATGGCCCAACTGGTAAAAGAGCCAAAAGGCTTTTCACAAGTTCGTCAGGAATGACCCTGACAATCTCAGCTGACTTGTAGCAATAGATAGGAACAAGATCAGTTTTGATCAAGTTGGTCTTAAACACCTGGCAGAGAGTATAACAAGCTCAGTCCTACATGGACATTTAGCAGCAAAGGCAGTGGCTCTTTTTAAAACATTGCTTGAGATGCATGCTTAAAAGCTAAATGCCAGCTTTAGAGGGGGCTCCCCTAATCAGGTTTGCTCAGAATCCCCTCCCTAGGGCAAAACAGGCCATTTTTCTATCAGTGGTGATTGGACGCTCCCTAGCCTCCTCACTCGCTGCCTCCAGATTGGGGACAGGAGGATGCAGTCACTGCCACCGAGAGGCTAGAACAGCAACTCCAAGAGGCAGTGGAGGCATCTGCTGCCTCCCTGGCCTCCCTACAAAGACAAATAGCATCTATTGCCCAAGTTTTCTTCCAGAACCACTGAGCACTAGATCTCCTGACGATGAACAAAGGTTGCTACATCAAAGAAACTGGGCTGATGGAGAAGAACATCAGAACTCTCAGACATCTGAGCAGCCTGACCCTTGGCCAGGATGGCTGAACTCCACTCCTGTCACCTGGCTGACCCCCATCCTTACTCCCATATTAGTGATAAGACTCCTTCTAATGACTGCTCACTGTCTCCTCACGTTCGCCTGAAACCACATGAGCGAGGTCGCTGACGTCACCTACAATCAAATGCTCTTGCGCCCTTACAGTCACCTCGCACCCGAACCTTCCCCTCCCCACAGAGCCCCATAAACAGCAGGAAGTAGCCAGATGGGAATCGATGCCCTGTATCACCAAAAAGGTTAGGATGTTAGGTGGATTCCAGGCAGCCTGTGCAGAAAAGAACAACCAATCAGACACTGGCGGACGAGCTCCAATGGCATCTCGCAAACACCCAGTGATTGATAGATCCACCAGCCAA
The DNA here is from genome assembly GCA_004027875.1 of Aplodontia rufa. Classification (NCBI taxonomy): domain Eukaryota; kingdom Metazoa; phylum Chordata; class Mammalia; order Rodentia; family Aplodontiidae; genus Aplodontia; species Aplodontia rufa. The sequence continues at coordinate 6,822 of PVKS010031646.1, read as the reverse complement.
TCTCCCCGAAAGGCCATGCCCATCAACTTCCTTCCTCCACCCAGGACTATAAAGTCACTGCCCAGCCAGGGAAGTGCCATTTTTCCCTGCGCACCTGTCATTTCCCCTGCCCACCCTCACTATGGCGGCGCAGGTGAATTTGGCCCAGGAGCCGCAGACCCCAATAAAAAACATCCACACCTAAACATTTGGTGAATTCACACCTGCACCTGAATTTACACCTGTGTTTCTGAGTTTTACAAGGATGAGCTGCAATCCACTTGGCTAGTACCATAAGTGGAGAGAATTTAGACATAGATGCTTGGCAGGGGGTGACTATCTAAAAGTCAAGGAGAAAAGCCCAGAAGAAACCAGCCCCAGTGGGCTCAGTCTTCCAGCCTCCACATCCATGAGAAGATACATTTCTGTTGTTTGAACTGTGCAGATGGAGGAGCTGAAGGCCTCCCCAGCACCCCTCCGTGTGTCTTGGGCTTCCTCACAGTCTGGCCACCTAGAGTGTCCAAGAAGACTTAAGGAGGCAGGAGGGCAAGAAGGCTTCCACCCTCTTAAAGTCTAAGCCTGGGACTTACCACAGAAGGACAAATACCCAAGTCCCACTTCAGCCCGGGACCTAAAACAACTGAACTTGCAGGCGCGGAGGGGAACGAGCCGTTACCAGGGTCTGAGAGGCAAGGTATTGGAAACGTTGGCCAATTTCAGTTAGGAGGGATGAGTTCAAGAAAACCACAGTGGCTCAGTGGTTAGAGTGTTTGCCTGGCATATGCAAGGGCATGGGTTTGAATCCCAGCACCACATACACAATGAAGTGTCGGAGCAGCAACAGCTACATGAAAAACTAAATGAAACTGATTCTCTCCTCTCTCTCTCTCTCCTTCTCCTTAAAAATTTTTAATTAAAAAAAAGAAAACTCTGGTTCAATGTGTGACTATAGCGAGTAATAATGTATCAATTTCTTGGAAGTTGCTGAAGTATGTAAGGTAACATGCGTTAATTAGCTTGCTTTGTCCATTCCACAACGCACACATACTTCAAACATCATGATGTACGCTTAAAAACCGTTGTCCCCTGGTGTCCATGTGGAGTCCTGCCCAGGACCCCCTGCAGTTGCTGAGATCCACCGTGCTCAAGCCGCTTTATGAAATGCTGCGTTTGCGCAGACCCTGCGCAACCCTCCTGCACTCTGGAGACCGCCTCTAGACGGCGCGTGATACCTGCTATAAGGTGCGTGCTGGGCGACTCACCCCCTGTTGAAGGCAAGAAGTGTCTCGAGGCCTGAGGCGATTTTTTCGACTATTCGCCACCTGTGGTTGGCTGAATCCACGGATGCAAAACCCATGGATGAACAGGGCTCGCCGTGTAGTCACGTCTTGCTGGTCAATTTTAAAACGTGGGAAGCAAGACGGACACCTTAGCCTGCTCCACCGCCTAGGAAACCCGGCGTGCGGGATCTCTGAGCACCGGCTCCAGGTCCCTGTACCCGACTTCGTCGCCTGGAATTCCACCATTAGGGATTCCTTCCTTGGGATTAAAAAAGTGCCCGGGCTCCTGGAGCAGTAGATCTGCGGTTAAGGCGCTTGCCCCGCATGCGCGAGGACACGGGTTCAAACCCCAGCACCCACGTACACAACCAAGTGTCAGAGCAACGAAAGCCACGTGAAAAACTCAATAAAAACTGATTCTCTCACTCTCACTCTCTCTTTAAAAAAACGAAATCAAAAATAAAAAAGTGCCCGGGGAACGGATTCAGCAGCCCGAGCTGAGACGCCCCGGGAATCTGCAACAGGGAAAGAGGGGTGACCCTCAGGCACAGCGAAAGGCTCCGGGTAGCGGCAGAGCCCCCTCCACCCACACTGCGTGCTCTGCTTCCTAACCGTGCGGGGGACCCTTCCCCTGGCGTGCAGGAAGCGTGAATGGACGCATACGATTGGGCAGCGGGATTACGAGGATGTGAGGGAAGCCAGAATCCCAGGATTCTTCGTGGCCAGGCTGGCTCCTGCGGACAGGCTTGTGAACCAACACAGGCACGTGGAGGAACACGGGCGCGCGCGCGCGCACGCACGCACAGGCGCTCGCTTCCGCCTGCCCAGTCTCCCTTCCCTTAGCAGAGTCCCCTGCCTGCCAAGGTTGGCGCGCTGCTGCTGCTGTCCAGCAGGGGGCACGCGTGGCTTTCATTAGGGCTGTTGGTGAAGTGGCGGTCTGCGCCTTATCTTTCACCCAGGGAGCGTCTGTGAGCACAGGTGGTATCTTGTTGAGCAGAGTAGACATGCTGCGTCTCCATGTCCACATAAGCCAGCTTTGTGTGCGTGCGTGAGCGTGCACGAGCATACACAATTGCCTGTTGAGCAGGGTGTGGGTGATTCCCGGCTGTGTGTCTACCCTGTTTTCAGCCTGTAGTTTGGTGGAGGGTGGAGGGAAGCTTTGGGGCCTGGGGTCTGCCAGCCTGTTGGCAGGCAGTGCTCTCGTATCTGTGTGTCTGTTTCTGTCTGCTGTCTGCCTGTTGTGTGTGGGTCTGTGTCCACCTGTGCCTCCGCCTGCAGATGCTGGGGTGGGGGAGGGAGCCTAGGTCTCAGTACTATTTCCCTGATGCACCTGTTTGTGCATCTCTTTGGGGCTGCTTTTTAAAGACCATCTGCGTGTCTGTTTGCACCAGTTTTGTTTTTGTAAGCATCTTTGTGCACTATGTGTGTATTATGGGTTGAATTACAGATGCCCCAAAATTCACATGTTGAAATCCCAACCCCTAGAACCACGGATGTGACCTGACTTGGAAACACGGTCTTTGCAGATGTAATTGGTTAAGGATTTGGGGTTTGGGTAGGCTCCAAATCCAAGCACAGGTGTCTTTCTAAGAGAAAGGACAGGAATCCGTGAGCACACAGAGAAGGCCACTGAGAGGCAGAGACAGACACTGGAGGATGCACCTGCAAGCCAAGGAACACAGAAATGCCGGCCATGACCAGAAGCTGGGAGAGGCAAAGACGAACCCTGTCCCACACCTTCAAGAGGGAGCACGGCCACCAGCGGGGACCTGGATATGCAGCCTGAGGAACTGTGAGGCAGTGGACATCCACTGCCTCAGTCACTTTGTTACAGCGACCCTGGAAAACCGAGACCGTATGTGCATGCATGCCCTCAGGCAGCCGAAGTTACTGACAGCCGGCTCCAGAGGCTGCCAAGTTGGGGCGTGGAAGGCTGCAGTGGTCTTTGAGACTCTCCGTGCCAGCATATTGAGGTACTGTTTCCGAAAATGCAACGCCCCAAGCACCAGCAGGCCCCTCCTGGGCACACCTGAGGCCCGCAGGGCTGACCAAGGACCCTCATCAGCTCCACCTCCTCGCCCAGCTGCTCGGGAGGCTGAGGCAGGATGACCAAAAATTCAAAGCCAGCCTCAGCAACTTAGGCCCTAAGCAACTTAGCAAGACCCTGTCTCAAAATAAAATATAAAAAGGACTGGGGATGAGGCTCAGTGGGTAAGCGTCCCTGGGTTCAATCCCTGGTACCAAATATATGTATGTATATATCAAGAGGCCAGTTACACCCTCTCTTCTGGCTCCTCCCGGAGACACACAGAAGAGAGGGCTTGTGTCAGGTCTCCGGGGGATCTGATCAGTCCAAAACCCAAGAACTTCTCTGGATCCTCCCCGTTTGCTTCCCCTCTAAGCAAATGGGCCCCTTGCAGTTCCCAGAACCTACCAGAATCACTCTCATTTGCCCACCCCTGTGAAACCCCGCCCCAGGGTCCACCCCCTCGGAAGATCCACCCAGCTCCTCAAGGTGCCCCCTCAGATGCTTCCTCCCCCAGGAAGCCTTCCTCGACCATCCAACACAGTCCTACTCCTAGCTGGGGCTCGGTCTTCCATGTGAACTTTTTGGAAGGGACACAGTCCAGCCCTTAGCAGCAGGTCAGTTAGGGCTTAATGCAAATACACATGAATAGCAACGAACTAATTATATAAGTGGCTGTCATTGTTCCAAGCAGTCACCGCCCCTCCCTGTGAGAGGAGTCCACACCCAGGCCCTGTGGCCTTGTGACTTGCTTTGGCCAATGAAATGTCAGAGGAAGTGGAGGCGCCGCCCTCCGGCAGGACATGAAAAACCTCTGGGCAGCCCTGCCTCTCTCTCCTTTCTGCCGCGAGCCTGGCACGTCCAGGGCCCAGTTATCAAACAGTGCTACATCTTTGTCATCTCTTTCCAGAACCTTCTTCACTGCAGGTGTGAAGCCAATGCACGAAGGCGTTGTTTGTCGGATGAGAGATGTGGGATAATTTATTACTGCCGCAAAAGTTAGCGTAAGGTGGCCAATACAAGCTACTGCTGAGCCGGGGCTTAAAGGGCCAGCCAAAGGCCGGAGTGAGAGCTCAGTGCACGCTGGGTTCAAGGTTCAGCCTGGGGCTCGAGGACAGCAACACTCAGGGGATCCAAGAGCACGTCCAGGTCCTAAGCTTCACCAGCGCCCCAGGACCCAGCCCCTCCCTCTCGTGGGTGAGTGGTGGGGAAGGGCAGATGAGACCCCCACTCCACCCGCTTGCTTCCCTCAGGCCCCCTTCCCAGCTTCATAGCCCCTCAAACGTGGGAAACACTTGACACCCAGGCTCCTATCTGTAGCCTGCACCTGGCCAGGTGTGCACAGGTGCTGTGTGGCCACTGGCTTACCTGCAATTATGGAGAGAAACTAGGCCATGCCCAGCTCTCCACAGCCTCTACAGTGATGGTTTAGGGGGTGGCCTTGGAAAGGGAATTCCGTCTCTCTCTCTGACTCAGAGAGGAGCAGTCATTCTCAAAATGTTACAGATGACCACAGAACCTTCCTGGGGCCTTGGTTACCATGCAGTCCTGCCCACAAAGCTGGCATTAGACAGCGTGTACAAAGCTGACTGCCACGGTACCAGGTAGGGTGGATGCGCTACATGGTGGGCTGTCTCCCTTATTAGTGAGATAGGGCCACTGTTTTTCTCCAAGTTAACTCGGTCCTTCTACAGCCCTGGCTGCTCCCATAGGCCCTTCTCTTTTGCTTAGTAAGGGTTTTTCCAGAAGCCTGAAGGAGATTTACCAAAATAACAATTTTCTGGATCTTCAGCTTCAAGTCTATTTTGAGATTCTGAATCTTGACTTATTGAGCATAAAAAATTTAAGCCCTGAAGGACTTCAGATAAAAATCCAGCCCGAGGATAACCTTGCCAGGAGCTGGAGAAACAGGGTGCTGTTGAATGGGTAGAGTTTCAGTTCTGGAGATGGACGGTGGGGAGAGCCCTCCTGCCTGCCACGGCCAATAACTCAACACATCTGAGCAGCACCGCTGACAGCGGCTGAGGGTGAACTACATTGTGCGTATTTTACCATGGCTTTAAAGAGAATGCCTATTAAACAAACAAGAAGCCTGGCCGTAAATAATATATGTGCAAGGAAATGCTGCGTCAGCATTTTTGCAACAAAATTAAGCAGGCTTCCTCAACACAGAGAAGCAAGGCTGGACAGGAGAGAACAGCTACACTCAGGTGGTCCAGAGATGGATCCACGTACCCTACCAGTACGCCCACAACCCAGATTGCTTCAAGGCAATAAGAAAACGGGGTTCCGGGGCTGGAGTGGTAGGTAGCTCAGAGGTTACGGCGCTTGCCCAGCACACATGAGGATGCGGGTTCGAACCCCAGCAGCCCGTACACATGAAAAACTCAATAAAACTCATTCTCTCTCTCTCACTGTACCCCCCTCACTGTCCCTTTCTCTCAAAAGAAGAAAGAGAGGGAAAGAGAGAGAAAGAAGAAAGAAAAGAAAAAGAAAAAAAGAAAGAACTCCCTCCCTCACCCCCACCAGAGTCCAGGACAGCACAATCTCCACCAAGTCCCCCACATCTTGCATGTGGCGGACCCACTGAGTAGATGTGAACAGTGGGTGCAGCAAACCTCAGCGCACCACCTCCAGCACTCACGAATCCATAGAGACTAAGGTTTCTAGAGCCCCTGCACTTCTCTGGCCACCAGAGCAGCCTCAGGCAATAGCGGTGGGAGCTGGCAGACGAACCCCTCAGCCCCCTCATCCTTAAGCTGCAAGGCCTGAGCACCCTGACCCCCAACAGGAACAAGCCCACCTGCCCCTGTGTTGGTTCTTTCCTTTTCCTGTCTTTGTTCTTCTAGCTCCAGGGATCATCTGCCTGATGAAGTTTTGCACCCTCCAATTCTCATCTTGGGGTGTCTGCCTCTGGAGGGCAGCAGCCTAAGGCAGTACCCGTGTAACGGATCATCCAACCCAGCACAACTCGGAAAATGAAAACCACTGTGATTCACAACCACAACAGCCAGGAGCACCCCAGGAGAAGCAGGATGCACGGCTGCCCCACCCAGGGTGGGAAGAAAAACTGGCAAATGACTTGCACGTGCCAAGAGAGATGCAGAAGATGCCGAGCAGGTGACAAGGACAGAAGAACAACAGCTGTCTGTCTCCCCAGCATCCCAGAGCCAAGCCCTTGGAATCTGAGGGTGATCTTGTTGAGAATTGACCAGGATGACTTTTCTACTGCTCAGCAAAATTGGGAGGTGCAGGAGGGTGAAAAGAGTAACTAAGCTCATTTAGAAAAGGCAAGCCAATGGTCCATTTCTGTGATCCTGACTCCAGGAAATATTCTTTCCTGGTGCATGGGAATCAGTCTCCCCCTTGGAGTCTGTTATAAAAGGCAGAGAAAGGTGATTCACTGGGTGGACCAGGGGCACAAACCCTCCCTCCCCATCTCCTCCTCCAGGTCCCCTGCACACACAGCCCCTCCCTCCTCATCTCCCCCTCCAGGTCCACTGCACACACAGCCCCTCCCTCCTCATCTCCCCCTCC
>PVKS010031645.1:0-23262 GCA_004027875.1 Aplodontia rufa | reverse complement strand
GAAGAGAGGCACTTCTGGGTACACACTAAGGAACACTAAGCATATACATAATAAATGCAATTATAACCACATTGAGATAAAGAATTAAAATGAATCATTAGGAGAAAGGCATTGAAGGTAGGCATAGAAGGCTGAATACATTTATTTTCTATAAAATTTAAATCATAAATAAAAATATTAAATATATAATTCAATAATATTTTTCTGAAGTTAAAAATGATATGACTATAGAGATCAAAAAGGAAAACTATGTCCCTGTGAAATTAACACACAATGGTAATTTAATGATATATCCTCATAATGTTACAAAATTAAAAGAAGAAAATTATGTGGTTATTAAGCCAAAAAAACTACTTACAGAATCAGTGTAGATGTATACATTACAATAGCAATATTCAATGCTGAGGTTTAAGAAATAGCTACAAAATCCTCCAGGAAAGAAAGTATTGCCCAAGTTTTATACCCAGCCAGATGGTCAAACACAAAGGCACAAACAGCATAGAACATGAAGGAATTCAGAGCATAGCAACCCCGAAAAATCTATGCCAAGGGCCATAGATTTTATTTTCTGATTTAAATTTTCTAGAAAATGAATGTATTAGATCTGCTATACTTATCTTCCACCCCTTTCATTTTGTGAGTCGTTCATTTTGATTCTTTATTTCAGTTTAGTTATGAGTGCCTTTATTTTTCATATGCTCAGTATTTCATAGCGTGATTCCATCAACGCCTCTCTTCTCCCAGTGCTTATTCCAATTTTGACTCTTTTCTGGAGTACTTTTGCATCCTTTTTCACTTCTATTTTAAACTTTGTATTTTCATACTTTATTTCCTTGTGCTACATCAACATATGAATTAGTTGGCTTTCCATTACTGTAGCTTTGCGCATCGGAACTTTTTATTTGTGGGACTGTGATGACTATAAATGTGATGATTAATGTAGGACAGAATGCAAGTGCTAAGTAAACACATGCCTTGAAAATAAAGAAATAAACAGAACAAAAATTTGGGAGGAAAAGATGATAGGAGATTATGTGATGTAGAAAAGCATTTTTATTAGTTCTGACAAATGAGGTAAAAGATATAAGTAAAATTAATTGATGAGAATAAACACTAAGAATGCTCAAATAAAACCCAGTGTGGGAGGAGAGAAGGAAGACAGCACAATAAGTACACAGAAAAAAATCTATTATTACGCATGGTAGGTAATTACCTACTTGTGACAGGTAATCAATGAAATGCAAAGAAACAAATTAAGAATGTCGTATAAAATTATAGATCTAAAATGTAACTTCCAGAATGAAACCATATTCCTCCTAATTGTTAGAAGAATGTGCCCAAAATATGAAATATATAAGTTTCTTAAAAGCTGTAAATCCACCAAGCTCAGTATGAAATCAAATGATAGGACTCAGAACAAACATTTTGGTTGTAGCAATAAATGTCGACAGACTTAAACTCACTTATTAGAAAAATTTGCACATTTACACAAAGAAAGCTCAATTTTACTTTGTTCACAAGAGACACAGGTAAAGTCAAAAGATTAAGAATGTTTAAAAAGTTAAGTAGAGAAATGACATACTGGGAACATACAAGCAAAAGGACAGCATGAGTTTCAAACTTAGTATCAGACAAGGTTTTATTCAGACCAGAAATATGAATGTCAACAAGAGCATTGGGTAGGGCCAAATAATGAAATTAACACAGAAAATGCAGTAGTTATAATTATGCAAGCTCCCATGAAATAGGGTGGTTTTCATAAAGCAAAAATTACAAGCAAGTAAAGGAAAACAGAAGTGATAGGAGATAATAATTTACATTTCTCATCCCATGTCAGATCACGGAGGAAAACTAAGATAAAGAAACCAAACTGTATAATTAGTAAGATAAATTTAATGACTATTTCATAGCTTCCAAGTTCTGAAAACAATGAACCTTCTTTTCAATGCCAGTTGAACATTCTTTTCCAATACCACTACAAATAAAGGGCAGATATCAATTTTATTTTGGTACTGGGGATTGAGTTCAGCAGCCCTCATAAAGAGGAGTTAATACAAACATTATTTTCTAAACCCAAATCAGATAAACATATATTTCTAATAAAATAAGGAAACTAACTTTCTAAAGTATCTTAAATTTTCAAATTTAACACAATGTGTAAATACTACAAAGTGGCCTTTTTGTATTTTCAAGCATCATATGAGTATAATAATTTAAATAGGATGTCCCTGATGCATGAGTACAGAGACATGTCAAGGAATTTGAATAAAAAGACTTTAAATGAACAAATGTATATTGGGATTTTGTTTATGATGAAGATGGTCTTTCAAATCAGTAAGGCTAAGATGGATTACATAATACATGTACTGAAACTACTAACTGCACTGGAGAATAATAAAGTGGATTTGTTTCTCACTTTACACTACTCATCTCCCAGAAATTCAAGTCCACTCCCAGGACATGGGGAAGCGAGGGAGACTTCTTACTGTAAGCTCCAACTTTTAGACCATATCAATATATAAACTTTTAAAAACAAACTAAATGCAAAAGACTTCTTTCTATATTTAGTTTTGAAATAGCATGGTTTTCTGTTGGTAAAAGGAGCATTTGTTTTAGGAATGTGAGAAATGCAGAACTCAGAACAACTAAGAGCGAAATGCAATTCCAATAGCCCAAAAAGAAAGCAGCAGACGTGGTTATCTCCTCCCTCCAAGCAGTGTGGGGTGGTTATCAGTCCCAGTCCTTTCGGACACCCATTGCATGCCACAGCCACATTCCATTTCCTCACCTCGGTCTTCCGTCTGTGTCTTGTCACCCAGAGCTTCTTTGGGAGTCATCTAACACACTTTCCCAAAGCACTCTAATGTCACTTTCCTTTAAGTTATTTGAGAAATGCAGCATCTTTTGAATCAATGTAGAATCATTTAGTGGAAAACTTCCTGAGCTACAATTGCCTTTTCATACTGATAAAAAGATATTTTTATTTATTTGAATATTTATTTATTCTTGATACATATTTATAATTTTAAATCTAACTGCTATTACTAAAAGAACTTAAATGACCAATGCCTTGCATTTGCCTTTGAGTTCGTTCACCTTACTGACTCAATTCGGTAAATCAAATTTATGATTTATTCTGTACGTTCTCACACCTGACTGATTTAAGCATTCTTTTATATTTGATTAAGGCTAGTTCATTTCACTTAAATTAGCTAGGTCAGTCTTACTGTCTCATCATCTTGTTATGCTTGTTCTTCCCTAAATATCTTTTTTTCTGCTTTTCATTATATTAAATGTCCCTTTTTTGCTTTTCTAAGCAACCCAAACCCTACATACACAGCTTTCAAAATCCCACACATTAAGTTCCCTCTTCTAAAAAATTTGTTTTATTCACTCTTAGCAATTTTTTCTTATTTTTCTGAATTCTTACAATATTTGTATGTACATTTTATTAAGCAGGTTTTGCTTATGTTGAATAATTCTGATCCTGTATTGTCATGTTTTATTTATTAAGATCTTACGCTGTTGTCTTAGTGGTAAATTATGTGAGGTCAGAAATCAGGCCTTATGACTCTGCATTCCATTTAAAAGTCTATCAAAGTGCAGACCCTGAGAAGCTTCCTGAAGTTTCTAAAAATCAATTTGTTCCCTGGCATAATGGAGAATGTTGGAGATGTGCAAGACAGGTCTCAGGACTGACTGTCCAAAGTCAATTTAATTGCTGAGCATTACTCGTGCTTCCCACTAGATGGTACCAACACCAAATAAACACTACTTGAGAAAATCGATCATATATTTTTTAAGTGAGTGGTGGAAAAGAATATTCAGGACAGGTACACTGTTATGCATAATGATCATCATTTGAGAAATGAATTAGACATATATTCACACACTATCCAAACGTTTTCCCCTGTCGTTTTGTGTGTACATGGGTTTGTTTGTTTCTGGGAAGAACATTTGCCACGATGTCTTCCTTGTAAGATACCTTCAAGGGCATCCTCTAGCCTCATTAACTAGAGGCACTGTGCTCTACAGCAGATCTCTAGACCTTGTCCTGAAAACCTGAAACTCTATACCCATTGAACACAACTCCCCCTTTTTTCCTGCTCTCATCTTGCACCTGGAAATCAGCATTCCACAAATCTTACCTTCTTCAATACCTCACCTAAGATGGTATCACCGATGCATGCTACACCCAGGCCCCGCATTTTGTACAATTTTTGTGCACCAGTTCTTCCCTCAGTAAATCTAAGAGGTCATAGAGAATCACACAGTTTTTTTAGTGTTTTAATTGGTTAGCTATTTGTTAATAAACAACTGAATGAGTATCCTAAAAAACATTAATTGAAATAATATTTTTGAAGGTAACCTGATATGCCTTATTTAACAAATTCTTGGGATTGCTTGCTCTGTATACAACATGATAGTTATCTGAGGCTGCACAAAGATGCCAGGTCTGTCATAGGCACTCGTAAAAATGAAAAGGAGAAATAAAAATATTTTAAATCATCATACTGATAGAAATGAGGATGTCCAGAGGGCGCAAATACTGCTTTCACTTGCAGAAATCTGCTTCATCGTTCACAGGAATCAGGATACTTTAGGTAGGTTTTGGGTTATGGGTACTATTCATTGTGTCTTATAAGAAAATCTCATTGAAGGAGACAGTGGGGAGATATTAAATATCAGACTAAAGTCTTTGGACTTCATTAAGTAGAGAATGGGATGAAGTTGAAGGTTTTTCACATGTAGTCTCATGGTCAGAGCTGAGGATTAAGAAGGCTTGCGTGTTGGTGGTGGGGCTATGGGATGCATTGGCGGTGAAGAAGCAGGGATATGAAGGTTCCAACATCCACAGAAGAGATGGCGGTGGGCTGGGCGTGAACCAGGGACACAGTGAAGAAGGCTCTCAGGGAACGTGGAATGATGGATTGAAGTGGAGGCAGGAAAAATGAGAACAAAGACAATGGCTGGGTAAGTTGGAGAAGGCCAGAGTTGGCTTTGCTGCGGTGAGTGCTGGAGCAAGGGAACCTGGTTAGTTCTGAACACCTGGAGACTTAGAAGCTGCTCTCTCCTCTCCTCTCCCTCGGAATCCGGGTGCTTCTGCTCAGCCACGCAGCACCCCCCTCTTTCTGCTCTTACAGGGCACTGATGACTTAGAAAGCTACTAGACCTGCCACCTCAGTGTTAGGACTGCAGCCCCGCCCCAAGTCACACACAGGCTGCCTTTCTAAGTCTATAGAAAGCTACAGAATGGCATGGAAGTTGGGGACACTTCTCTTGCAGAAGTTTTTCAAGACATTTGGAAAAATTTTGGAGAAAGACCCATGCATGGTTCCAGGAAATTTCTTTGCCCCTTTCTCTCTTCTCAGAAGGGTAAATGCTCCCTAACTCAGTTTTGTTTAGCTTAATTTAGCAATGTTAACTGAGTGTCAGCTCTATGCCAAGTCGTTACAGACACAAACAAGGGTAAGACAAGTTTTCTGCTTCTTTGATAGATGATATCATAGGATAGGGGTCCTGCCTTGGGTGGGGAGGAGGGGACACTAGCTGGTGAGATTCCTGGAGGAGGTGATGCTTAAATAAGATGGAAGGATGAAAGATACTAGTAGCTGAGAAAGAAAGGATTTGTTGGCCCAGGAAATAACCCCAACAAAGGCAGATTGTGTTTTAGAGATGATAAGAAGGTCGAGAACATTAAGTCCTTTTGGGCGGTATCAGGCAATGATGCTGCAGAGGTACAGCTGAGGTGAGAGGTCCGGAGCTCTTCAGGGTGGCCTTGTGCTCAAGACCCGGGGCCTGTCTCTGACTACACGAGGTAGAGAGAAACCTTGTGCATTTCAAAGAGGAAGCTGATGTGAACCGAATGGCATGGGTACTGTGTCTTATAAACAAGGAAAACAGTATTTTAAAACAGGAAATTAAAAAGTACAAAATGTAAGATAATGAAGAAAGAAGAGGGAGAGCTACGAAAAGCTGACATTCTGTCCTCCTCTAGGAAACCTCTTCTTAAATTTTAGCATCTGTATTTCCAGACCGTTTTCCTATTCCTATTATTCCTATTATTTCCTATTTCCTATTTTCCTATTCCTATTTTCCAGGTAGTTCCACGTGGCCTCAGCACACCGTGGAGGTCTTTGGGTGTGTCAGTCGGAACATGAATCGAAAGGGAAGAGGCCCCCAGTGTCAGATGTGCTTTCTGCAGAGTTAACTGGTTGCTGTCGGCTGCTTCCAACTGTTACCATGGCAACCTCCAGAACAAAATGGAAGGCTGATGAGGTTGTTCCCATCCGGAAGCTTTGCCACATTGTTTGATGTTTTAGTATTTTTAATATCAAGCAAATCACAGCCAGCTTCCTGTGCACGATGTTATACAGCAGAACTCTTAGATCATCTAAATCGTATATTTCAATATAGCATGCTTCCTCTCCTTATATACTTACTTAGGAGGTCAAAACTGTCCATGCCCAGAGATGTTCTAGTGAATTTGGCAGTGAATAAAAGTAAAAAAGGGAAAGTATTTTGTGCATATTGTCACTTGTTCTTATTCCCTGATGTGAGATTCCTGGTCCCGTCTGGGAAGGAACAGGTACAAAAGATAGAAGTCTCAGGTCTCTTGAACCCTACTGGACTATTAACCCTTCATTTGATTAACATTTCACCCAGCTACTCAGCTCTGCACCCTGACCTGTTCATCCTCTCTCCTTTATCTTCTCAAGCACGTGTGACGGGCCATGCACGCTTGTATTTTCATTGGACAATTCTGCACATAATTTTATAATTATTTATGAACTAGGTTTTTCACTTAATAATATGAGCCACTCTCTATGTCATTTTTAGCTATATTTTCCATCAGAAGAATAGGCTACATTTTACTCCATCAATCTCTACTTTTTATTCCCTCATTTCTCTTACATATAGCATTGTATTGAGGATCGCGACTCATATACTGTATACCTTTCTCAGCATAAATATCTAAACTGGAATTATCACACTGCATGTTTTACTGTACTGCCAGCATTGTTAGCTTTTCTCGTGGACCATGCTACTTTGGTTCTCCCTACAAGCCTTTACCCTCAGTATTTGCTCTGTGACAGTTTTGTCCCAAATAAAAATAATACTTCACTGCATGCTTATCAATTGTCAAACTTTAGTCTAAGTACTTTATATTTACTTATTTAGCTTTTCAAACAATGCAACGGAGTAGGTACAGACTTGTTTCACATGTGAGCAAACTGAGGCACAGAAGGGTTAAACTCACCCAAGCTCACTCAGGGGAAACTGGCTTCGCGCCAGGCCGGCCGAGAGCCTGTGCTTTTTGGTCACACTGAGACCAACACTGCACTTCCTTGTCACTCCAGCCTTGTGTAAAACGCTACCTTCTCAGTACTCATGACAGTTGTCCCTAAAGCATCCCACCGTCAGAAGCTCTGGTCATGATCCACACCCCAACCCCACTTTCCCTGCACACACCATCCCCAAGATCTTTGATCCGGCTCCTTTGACAAGGAGGCTGGATCCTATCCTCTGCATATCCCGGTTTCCTCTGCTGTGTGGCTTACGGATGGATTCAGCCAGGGAAGGTGCCAAGAACAGACGACGGGGGTAAAACTGAGGGAGACAGAAAGACTGAGGGCAGGATCTTCTGTTCCTCCTGTACTTTGTATGTGTCTCGAGATGAACTCCTCTAGGCCTCCAGCTCCCGCCAGCTGCCCACATGTCACAGCTCTGTCTCTGAGGCGCCTTGGTGACACTCACTCTTTGCCTGCCCTGCAGCTCTAGGGATGGTAATGGTTTCCTAAGGCAGCTGGCCTCTGTGGCCTCAGAATTCCTTATTTGCTTCGCAGCTCCGCGCACACCTCTTTAATCACTGCTTCCATTAAAATCCTTTCTTTTGAACCCTCCAGGGTGTACTCTTCCCTGGCAGGAACCTGACTGATAAAATCAACTTATCCTCTTTATTTTCTTGGTGATTTATGATATTTTTCACTTTTTATATTTTGTCTTCCTAGCTTAGAATTAAGATTCATAAATGGCAAGATCTTGCCTACTTTATTCAATTCTGTATGCTCAGTATGAAATAACCATTTATTCTATTAATTTATCTATGGATTTATTAAAGTATGTCAAAACTAAATTGCCCTGCAGGGAAAAAAATCTACATTTCTGTTAAAGGAAGGCCTTAAACATTTTGTTGGATGCATTCACAAATGATAAAAGTCCATGCTAGAGCAGCCTTTCATAGACTGAGGGGTCAGCTGAGTTCCAGGAGGAGCAGGAAGGGGACAAGAAACCCAACATTGTTTCTGGCAGCCACTGCATTACAAGGCATAACTATAGTCTAATAGTTGGGGAACTATTTTCCCATCAACATGAATCCTGTATTTTCACTGATTAAAATGCATGTTTTTTTCTTTGAAAATTATCCTTACTTACTAGGCCTTTTAGTAAGAGCAAGCGAATTGTCAACTTGCATTGCTACAAAACTGAATCCTAAGTAGGAGCTTTTGTTCATCCTCATGGACAGAACGGAGGTCAACCCAAATGCTTATGTGGCTGAAGTCTGGGGCCCTGTTGAGGTTTCAAGAGGAGATCTGAGGACCAGTGGAGCCTCCTGTACATCATCACAAGGGGACATACGATGACCAGCTGGGGAAGCTGCAGTTTAGCTGAGAGCTGTGGTAAGGAAGATGGGTTTGGACAGAAGAATAATCTGGAAGGGGAGGACTCGGGACAGGGTGAAGGAGATCCATGGAGTCCCGTCCTCATAAAGACTTAAGACCTCAGTGATCTCCCTTGCGTGACATTTGAGTGAAGCCAGCTAGAACATTACTCTCTGCCTTTGAAGTTTCAGTCTTCTTGAGTAAACCCATTCACCCTGGAATATTTATGGGTGCCAACACACTATTGTTATTTCAACCCATTTGATCTAGAGTTTCTGTTACTCACATTGGAAAGACTCCTAATCAATACTTGATCTGGTACCAGCAGTGGCACAGGCAAGACCATAAGTGGTGAAATTGGCCAACATGACATAGGAGGGAGGGCAGTGAGGACATCTCTTTCTCATGCAAGGATATTGACAGTCTTTACAATGGCAGCCCAACAGCTGGTGGAAACACTTCCTCTGCTGTCTTGAAGTTCAGACCATGCACCTGGATTGATAGACACTACATAGGAAAATAGACTCGAAAGGAAATTTTCAGACTACCAGCTTACATTGGTTACAAAGGCTCTGGTATAATGTAAAAAAACTCAAATATTGTTATTTTGTATTTTTTCAAGTTTAAGATAAATTAAAATAAAACATGAGCTTTATTTGCATAGGCAGAGAGGATGATTCATTACTTTGCTATCTTACACCTGTGAGCAATGAAACATTGGATCATCTCCATTTAATATCAGTGGAGGAGGTCAGGAGGGGTTGTGTGTTTGTTTTTGATTTTTCTTTTGTTCTTTTTAAAATGATCAGGATGGAGTAGTGTAATAGGGTCTTCCTGTCTTAAGTGACTCCAGGTTTACTGCTCTCTCCTGTCAGTTGCAGAATCATAAGTTTAACTCAGGTTTTCCTCTCCTAGTGGAGGCGTGAACCCTGACTTGCATACACCTATAAGCACATTCCACTCTTCTGGCCGTAGTGACCACTTTGGAGGTTGGTCTGATCATGTGACTAAGCTCTAACCAATAAGACCTGAGTAGAAATTTCCCAAATGCTTCTGGGAAAGACGCATCTCTGCTTTTCCAAAAGGTGAGAAGAGATTTGTTTCCTTCTTGATGAAGGAAACACAGAGTCCCTGGAGATGGTGACCACAAAGAGAGTAGTCCAAACAGGAGTGGAAGTTAATGGCCTTGAGTAATCTAACAAAGGACAGGTAGGTTTTAGGGCTTGATCCTCAGATCAATTGTATTACCAAAGACAGTTTTCTCCTGTTGCTGACACTGAGTCCTCTTTGGATTGGCTCTCTTTGCCATCACAATGTCTGTCACCATCTTCTAGGACTCTGTGTTTCCTTCAGCAGGAAAAAGCCTCTCTTCTTGGATGTTACGTCTTCCTGGCAGTGTGTGCACTATACAAGGTAAGTGTATGGTGTGTGTACAAAGGCATTCACACACATAGTTCCTGGACTCAAGGATCAAATGGGGAGTGTAGGAAGACATACATACATACATGACACAATTAAAAACAATTTTGGGTAGCCCTTAAGCACAAGTGAAGATCACGTGATAGCATGTGGAGTTTTATTTTCATAGAAAATCTCTCCCATAAACTAAGCCAACAGTCAGGCAAAGGGATTTATTTACCTCCCCTTAATTTTTCCTCCTAATAGGAGAAAAGGTAATAAGTATTTTATAACCACCTAAATATATATACATATAAAAATAAAATTCTAATCCTAAGTCTCAGTCTGAGTTATTTCTACTCATATATAAATATGTAATATCCTCATTGTAGTTAAGTTTTAAAATATTTTATCATATTGTAATTTGATATTCTCATTATGGACTTTTCATTTAATTTGAATGCAAGTATGTTTTGATGTAATTTAAACTTGAATCACTTAAAATCAACTGCTCACTCACTGCAGGTGGGAGTATAGATTGGGACACCACTTGGGAACATTATTTGGCAGTATTACAAAGCTGAGCACACCCACTTCCCATGATTCAGCAATTCTAGTCTTAGTTGTATGTCCAACATACATATGTCCATATGTTTAGGAAAGATGTGTACGATGGAGTCGATAGAGTGCTAGTTCCAGATTAGAAACTATAAAAGAGGAGTAGAAAGGGAAAATAAATTCTGATATTTTCAGTGAAATACTATACTCTGATGAGAATGAGTGATTTCTGACTGTATGCCATGATCGAGAACAACCTCAGGAACAGATGAAGGAAGCTACACACAGAGGATTACATAATTTATTTTTGAGTTAAATCTCTGGCAGAACTTTGCTGTTTGAAGGAGGTTTGCAGTTAATCTTGGAGTCGTGGCTGCAAAGGCTTGTGAGGGGCTTTTCCACACATGTGCAAGTTGTGAAAATGCTGTGAGCTACATACTTAGAATTCTAGTACTTTCCCGCAAGTAGGTACTTTAAAGATTTCAAACTACCCTTTCTTTTCTGCTTCCTCATATCCTTTCCTATACCACCAACATTATGGAAGTATTGATTTTCATTTTTGTAGTTTTCTCTTATAAATATTCATAGTAATATGTACAAATGAGTTGATTCACTTGTCAGCACTAATGAACACGGGGGAAATAATTTGGAAAATTTCATTTTTAAAAATTTGTTTCTGTTTCAAGGGAAAAATCTGGAAAAGTCTGTGGCTATCAGACAGGTCACAATTCAGGGCTGAAGTGGTGATTACAGCACTTGTCCAGCATGCGCAAGTACATGGGTTCAAACCCCAGTACCCACGAACACAACTGTCAGAGCAATGAAAGCCATGTGAATAAACTCAGTAAAAATTGATTCTCTCTGACTCATCTCTCTCTCTCGCTGTCTTCTCTTTAAAAAAGAAAAAGAAAAAAGAATAAAAAAGGTCACATTTTTTAAAAGCCTTTGTCATGGAAAATGTGGAGTCTGTTTCTCCCTTCAATATGGGCTTGCTTTGGCCAATAGAAGGCAGGCTCTGAGTCTAGGTCTTAAGAAGTTTGGTAAACTCTTTTTCTTGGATCCCTGTGACATCTTGTGACAAGGTCATGCTGATCTGCCAAAGAATAAAAGGCCACATGGAGGGAGGCCACCACAAGCAAGTTCCCAGAGACTCACTGGCTAACTGCACATGCATAAGAAAGTCCAGGAAAATCTGCCAAACAACTTCTTGGCCAACTACCTGACATTTATTTAATAACCCCCCAGAAAGGGCTCTTATTTTAATCTACTGGATTGCTGGGTGGTTTACTATGCAGCAAAGCTAACTGATGAGAGCCCTTCATTTAGCAAGATATGGAAGTTCCATCAAGCTGACCCACGCAGGCATGAATATCCACTGCCTACCCTTTCAAAACACATGTAGAATCAGAATTTTCTCCACATTTCCATCACTCTTCTTCTAATCAAATCCACCATTGTGTGTCAACTAGATTATTGAAATAGTTTCCTAAACATTCTTCCTTCTCTTGACCTTACTTTCTGCGAGTCTGTACTCCACCAACAGCTGAATAATCATTTTTAAAACAAGGAGATCATAACACTCCTCTGCTCAAAACTTTCCATTGTTTTCCCATCTCACTCAGAGTACAACCCAAGATCTTTTTACAGAAATCCAGTTGTGTTGGTAATGGTTAAAAGTATGAGACTATGAGAGATGGACTAAATGAGTTTTGTATCGTGAGTTTGACATGAGCTTTTGCTGGCTAGGAGCACAATGTTAAGGTTTGGATATGAGGTGTCCCCCAAAAGCTCCTTATAATGTCAATATGCTCAGTGGTAAAATAATTAGATTAGAAGAGCTATAACCTAAGGGAGGAGAAGGGTAAATATTGGAACTGAGATAAATTCAGTACATTCCTAGCATTTATAAGTATGTCACTGTATACACTATAGTCATGTATATAAAAAATGTTCTTCATAGGTATAATAACTATGACTCCATACTTCTTGGTGTGTTTTTTTTTTGTTATTGGTTTTTTTTTTTTTTTGTTTTGTTTTGTTAGGAAAAATATAGGACCTAGAAGAGAGGCAAGATATTAGGGGATGGGAGGAGGGAGGTGGAGCGATGTGGGGGTTCAGGAGTAGATATTGACCAAATTGTATTGCTGTATTGTGTGACAACAAATCCCATTATTATGCACTAATAAAAAATAAATAAAAAAGAAGAGCTATTACCTAACCAGTCCATCATAGTTTGAATGACTCAGTGTTCACTGTGGGTAAATGGAGCATGACTGGAGTAACTGGGTCATTAGGGAAATGCCCTGGAAGGATTATTCTTCCTGCACCAGCACCCCCACTTCTGCTTCCTGACTCAGCTTCCACTGGGCCCTTCCCCCATGGTGGGCTGCTTCACCTTGGGCCCAGAGCAATGGAGTTGACTATGACTGAAACCATGAGCCTTAAATAAACTTGTCCTCCTCTAAGTTGTTCTTTCAGGCACTTTGATCATAGCGATGCAAAAGCTAACTAAAACAGAAATTGGTACCAACTCATTGCTGTAACTAACTTACTTATGAGGTTTCAGAGGGAAATGAGGACTCTTGGGAACTGGACGAGTGGCAACTTGTATTATACTCTGGCAAAGAACTTGTTTCCATTTTGCCCAAGTCGTGAGAATTTATGTGAGACTAAATTTAAAAGTCATGACTAACATGAAAGAGACAATTTTAAGGCAGTACAGCATCCAGTCAGTGACACAGATATTACTGGAAGTTTTCAGCCATGTTTACCATGAAACTTGGGAGCAGAAGACAGAGCTAAAGGATCCTAAAAACTTGCAGATTGGCCAGAAAAGTTCACGTCAAGCTGGGACCAAGGAAGCTATGCTTATTGAGGAGATTATAGCCCTTAAAATGATGATAAGTAATTTGCACACAGACAACAGAAAAAATTCCTTGAGGGCATTTCAGGAATTTGCAAGACCACCCTCACTAGAGGCTCCAGGGTATAGAAGAGAAAATTCCTTTGATAAGAGATCTTGGGGGCACCCTGCTCACACAAAAGGGCCTAGAAAGTTGTTCCATCATGCTGAGTCACTCCAGCACTCAAGAGGATGCTACAGCCATGATTCTGGGGACTCGGTTACTATGCAAACTTGAAACAGACCTTGCCATCATCCACATGGTGTTGGGTCTGCAGGAAAACAGGTTGTTAAGGACAAGGGATCAGACTTCCACCAAGATTTCAAAGGAAAACCTGTAGCAGGATCAGTGCCCCTGCGGGCTGCCCTTGAGTGGGTGATATGTGAAGCTGTGAAGGTGAAGCCAAAGAGGGAATGGAAACCCTAGAAATTAAAAGATGGCCATAAAGTAGACCATCTGCTTCGAAAAGTTGCTAGCTGTAGAGAGAACCAGGCTAAACGAGGGCCCATGTGCTCTGCAACCAGGAAAGTTAAAGGTGTGGGTTGCTCAAGCACTTTGGAGAGAACGTCTTGCCACTGTCTGTGTCCTCGATGCTGTACATGGACCTACCAGACCTGTTTGCCTTGCTGTGTTCCGATCTAGCTTTGATCTCATCCCTTCTTTCTATGCACCTTTTCTTCCTTTTTTTTTTTTTTTTAAAGAGAGAGGGACAGTGAGAGAGACAGAGAAAGAGAGAAACAACTTTATTTAGTTTTTCACATGGTCTGAGTGTTGCTCCAACACTCAGTTGTGTACGTGGTGCTGGGGTTTGAACCCGGGTCCTCGTGCTTGCCAGGCAAGCACCGAAACCGCTGAGCCACCGCTCCAGCCCCCCTTTTCTTCCTTTTTAGAATGGGAATTTTTACTCTGTGCCACTGTATACTGGATATATGTAACTTGCTTCTGATTTTTACAGGGGCTTACACTGAGAATTTGCCTTCTGTCTCAGAGGAGTCTTTGAATATGGAACTTTTGGAGATGGCCTAAATGCATTTTATGTTGTGAGATGGACATGAGCTTTTGGGGATCTGGGAGAGAATGTTATGGTTTGGATATAAGGTGTACTTTTAAAGCTCCTATTAATGCAGTAATATTCAGAGGTAAATTCATTAGATTGAGAGAACTATAACCTAATCAGTCCATCTCAGTTTGAATGACTGTGTGTTATAACTGTAGGCAGATGGGGCATAGCTGGAGGAGGTGAGTAACTGAGGGTGTGCCCTTCCCTTCCCCACCCCTCTTTCTCTTTCTCTGCTTTCTCCACTGAGCCCTTCCCTATGGTGTGCTCCCTCACTTTGGGCCCAGAGCAATAGAGTGACCTTCTGTGGACTGAGATCTCTGAAAGTGTGTACCCCAAATAAGCTTCCCTCCTCTTAGTTGCTCGTCAGGCAGGTACTTTGGTTACGGCCATGCAGAAGCTGACTCAAACAATCCTGGACAGCACAGTCCCACTCAGGCTGGCCTCCTCATGTCTCTCAGAATTCATCTCAGTTACACTTCCCCTCGGTCACTGTTCCAGCCTCACCGGTGTCCTCCATGTTCCTCTAACACATTGCATATGACCCCACATTTGCACTTTCTGTTTCCTCTGCCTGGAATGTTCTTTGTTCAAGTAGCCACACGTCTTCCTCCCTCATAATCACTCCATTGCCATTTCCTAATCAAGAGCTGAGGAACCATCTTCAAATCTCCTTCAGCGTTTCCTGTTGTCCTTCCATACTCCCCTTAACTATTACTGCCACCAGTTAACTGCTGTATGCACTAGTGTCCTAGGGATTCTGTAAAAAGTTAACACGTTGGTGGCTTAAAGCACGAGGAATAGATCTTCTTACAGTTCTAGAGGACAGAGTTCTGAAGTCAAAGTATCAACAGGGCTAATTTGAACACTTGGGGAGAAAATCCTTACTTGTCTCTGACAGCTTCTGGTGGCTCAAGGAATTCCTTGGTGCATGGATGCTTAATCCAAGTCTCTCCTTCCATCTTCACCTGACGGTCTTCTCTGTCTCTGCCCGTTCTTTCCACCCAGATCATCCAAGATGATTCCATTGTGAGAATCTTAACTTTATTACATTTCAAAACCCCTTCTCCCTGTTTGAGGAGATGAGTATACCTTTTTGGGGCCTCCCATTCAACTCACTACAATATGCATGTGTGTATCTCTGTGTACAAATGTACTTTCTGTTCTTTGTTCCTACTTATGAGGGCAAAATTTTTTTTGTATTTTGTTATTATTGTATCCCTACAAGAACATAGCAGGTACTCAGTAATTATGAGTTGAATGAATAAATAAATACAGTGAATTAAAATATATACTAAGTTTGGTGTTGGAAATTACATCCTTGGGTCTTGGTCTCTGGGCAAACTTCTAAAACTGATGGTTAGACTTTGATCACAGTTACCCCACAAACTCCACCAACACCACCAGTCAGGCTGGCCTAAAATTGATTTTACTTTGTGTGCCATGCATTGTAAATAGCTTGTTTCTCTGTGAATTTAACTATGAAACTGCTATAAATCATCTTCTCTCTATTGGGGTGACTTTCACAATGATCGGAGCTATGCTTTCCACTTTCATAGAAAGGTTGTTATATCACTGACTTTTTTGTTCTCGGAAATACAGCTTAATAGAATTTACCAAGAAACCCTACTTCCAATACTCTTTTTTTACCCAGGCACTTGTGAGAATAATAAAGAAATAAGCATCCGTTGCATTTGCAGCCTCCCGGATTAGAATTCTGGGACCCAGGCAGTGTGGGGTGAGTCCAAAGAGGTCAGAGAGCATGTCCTTCCCAACTTGTTTCCCCAGGTAACCGTAACCAAGTGGCAGCTTGCTTTCATCTTACACCATCCCAGACACTTAATAGTAAAGGACTCGAGTGTCACTTAGCTGACCTTAGAAGTTGGGCAGAACAAGCATTTTAATTGCAATTTTATAAATGAGGACTTGGTGTTTCAAAGAGTATAGAGGTCTTGTCCAAGGTCACATGGTAAAAACTAAGTCTGGGGCTAAAACTCAGATTGCTGCCAGAGTTCTTTATTCCTCATTTCCAAAACCCTACAGAACACATCTTTGCATATTTTAATGCACATTTTTAAAACTCCCATACAATTGTGCCATCATGGCTTTCTTCAGAAAACAATTACATATGTATGTGTATTTATTTATATAGGTTTTAAATAGAAAAATATTCATGATCACTTCTTTAATATATTAAGGGACAAAAATCGTTGCCAGAAGAAGCATTAAGTCATTTCCATTACGAGCATCTCTTTCTTTTGTTCTCTAGTGTGAGGTGTGAGTCTACTTCACCTTGGTGCCTTTTCTTTCCTGGAATCTACACTTCGCATTTGTGCATTTTCATTTTATTAACTGTGCTCCAGGTACAGTAACTCATGATTCCAGCCATGTTCCTTCACAATTAGCTTGCACACTCTGAAGATGCATATGTCTCTCTAGGGACATCCCTTGTGCTAGAGAAAGGACCCAAGGCTGAGTCAGGAGATGGGGTTTTTGACCTCTGCTCCCCCCTGTCTATGGGAATATATTATTCACTTCCTTGAACACTTGTTTTGGCAATTTAAAAAATGGAACAAATCATATTTCCTATCATGCTTCTTCTTTCAAAATTAAGAGAAATTATTCTTGAAAGTGTTGTTTGTACTTAGATGAAAGATGTTGCAAATATAATCAGTGCTTCTGCTTAAGACTATTAATATAAAAATTAAATTCCCATTGATGTGGGCATGTTATAATGAGTGCAGCTTAAAGTAGAATTCCTGTTGCCAGTGGCAACACCGTGAACAAAGTGTGGGCACATCTATGTGTCTGATGAGAAAGGTTTTGTGTATGTGTTTGGGTGTTAGACAAATAAATGAGAGTTGAGAATCACCAGGATGGAAGAAAAATCCTTACCAAATCCTAAAACTGGACAGTTAACTTGTATCCTAGATGAGTGTATAAAGAGTAAAGGCCAGGAGAAGTGAAAGAAAACTGAAGAGAAATGAGAGAACACTGTCATCAGAAAAAAAGAGGGGACCAATGGGGGCAAGTTTATTCAGCAATTAATATATTAAATGACAGTCATTTATCATCTATTTTATGCTTCTCCATTACAGGATATAGTCAAACATTGTAACATCAAGCATTGTAAAGGGAGATATAAAATTCAACAGAAGGCAAGGGTGTAAATTACATGAGAAGATCAAGTGTGTCTGTGTAAGTTATGTTCATTCACAGATAAAAGAAAGCACTCTAAAGCAGGAAGGGGTTTTATACAGGCTAAGTAGATGCTGGGAAAACGTCTTGCAGAGACTCATAGAGCAGCCTCTGGTCTCTGCCACCAGGATCTTCTCCTTGCACATTAGGAATGGGCTTGTCAAGGGAGCTGCTGCTGCCTGTGACAGTGGGGAAGATGGGAAATCAAGAAGCTACAACCAGATCTGTGCGCCTCAGAGCTCTTCTGCTTGCTCCTTCCAGAAGCATCTGGCTCATTCACTACCCTGTCTCTTTCCATTTAACTCAGCTAGTAATTTCCTCCCAATCTTAGAAGTTCCGTTTGGGTTCCAGGCTCTCCACATCGTGTGCCTTCCCATAGAACACAGACCACATGTGCACATGCAGACGAGCCTGGGCTGGGACTGGTGTGGCCGTGGTGATGCCCCCTGAGCACAGTTCACATCCAGCTGAGGCACTGAGGGGAAGGATGCAGGCCGGCAGAGCAAGTGCTCCACCAATCCTTTCTCTCCGATCCACCCTAATAGACTAGTCTGATCTTGTGGCCTGGCAGTAGATCAGTTTCTTCAGAGCTTCTTTCACCTCTCGATTTCTTAGGCAATAAATGAAAGGATTGAGAGCAGGGGTGACGATGGCATAGAAGATGGAAATGATTTTGTTCTTGTTGAAGGCGTGGATGGCTCGGGGACGGGCGTACATGAAAATAGTGGCTGAGTAGAAGATGGTGACCACCACCAGGTGGGAAGCACACGTGGAGAAGGCTTTCTGCTTTCCCGTGGGCATGCGTATGACAGTGGCCAGAATGCATCCGTAGGACAGGACAGTGATGGAGAGTGGGAAGAGGAAGATGACTAGTGCCAACACAAAGTCCACCAACTCAGCTATGGACATGTCTGTGCAGGACAGGTTCAGCACTGGAGAAATGTCACAGAAGAAGTGATTGATGATGTTGGGGCCACAGAAGCTGAGGCGGGAGATGAAGTAGATCTTTGCCAAGGAGATGCCAAAGCCGATGGCCCAGGAACCAAGAGCCAGTCTGAAACAGAGCCCATGGCTCATGATGGTGGGGTAGTGGAGTGGGCGGCAGATGGCCACATACCGGTCATAGGCCATGGCAGCCAGGAGAACACATTCTGTGCACATGAGAGCAATGAAGAAGTAAAGCTGTATCATGCAGTGATTGAAGGAGATGCTGTTGCTCATAGACCAAAAGCTAAACAGCAACTTAGGCACTGTCACTGAGATGTACCAGGTCTCCAGGAAGGACAGGTTGGCCAGAAAGAAGTACATAGGCTTGTGCAGTGGCCGGTTCTGCTGCACCAACAGAATAATGGTCGCATTTTCTGCCACTGTCAGAATGTAGGCCACCAGGAACATCAGGAACACAGCTGCGCGCATACCCAAGCTCCCGGGGAAGCCCACGAGAATGAACTTGGTGACCCAGGTCTGGTTCCCCACCTCCATGCTGTGGATACAGGGCTTAGCTCTTCTGGGGAAAGAATCATCTGGTCAGAATCCACAGTGCAGTTAGAGTCTTACCCTTACCTTTTCTGACTCTTAATAACAGTAGCAATTATTAATAACATGTTCTGGGTTAGCTCAAGAACTGGAGATATTATGCATATGACATCATTTAATCACTGCAGAACTTCATGCATGTGTTATCTTGTCCATTTTAATGATGATGAAATTGCACCTTGCTTTGATATTAAGTAACTTGACCAAGTTTCCGTTACTGGCAGTAGGAATTGCATTCAAGTCTAAGTCTAGATCCAAGCTCTAGCTGACATCCTTTACTGCCTTCACAAGAACCTCCCAAGTGAACTATCAAACCTCTGTGCTCCACGATACAATCGCCAGTCTCAAACATACCCCAGCCTTCCTGTCCCACCATCCGCTCAGAACTCTGGAAGTTCTTCCGTGTAACTCAGCCTTCCTTCACATACGATTTCTTTTGCTCACATTGCTGGAGATGGAGAGTAGCTGTCATCGTCAGTGAGGCGAGTGAGAAGTGAGATAGGAAGAGTTGGGTTCTTTAGCGTGAAAAGACCTGGACCTCATTCCAGCCCCAGGTCTGACCCAGGGCTTGCAATGTGTCCTTGAAATCCTACCCTGAGACCCAGTTCCTCTCATAAATGTGAATATTAATATGCATTCAGCTGATACTTTTATGGATCAAAATCCAAATGAGATAATGCAACTGATATTTTACGTAAACTGTCTATTATGATAAGTATGAAAAGAGCTCATATTAGAGCAAGTACAGGCCAACAGGAGGGAGGAGAGCAAATCAGACACGGGCCTCACTCTCAGGGAGCATCCGGTTCTTGAGGGTGAGGATGGGGATCTCTGAATGCAGGTATTTTTAATAATCAAAGATATAAATGCATAAATAAATCTAAGAATGTGAAAGAAATACTTCATGTGATCTGGAGTATGCCTGTGGACATTTGGGCAGTGAAGGATTTCAGGACTTAGCCCTTTGCAGAGCTGAGGGGAAATGAGGACATTTGTTTTGAGATGAGTGGAAGGGAGTCAGGAAGAGCTGGGAAGCATAGGCAGCCCAGAAAAAGACCCTCTGTCATAACAAGGGATCTAAACTGCAGCCACACTGCAGGAAGAAGCAGACAAGCAGTTAAAGGTGAGTGAGGCGTGATGTAACTTGCATTACGGAAAGATGGCCATCATGTGAAAATGGACTGCACCGAGTCAGGGCGCGCCAGGTAGAGAGGTGCTCAGAAGGGTGACAATGGCCTTGATGGGGTGGGTGCAGAGAAGTAGGTAGATTTCAAATCTGTGTTAGAAGTAGAATCTTTAACAGCAATTGATGGCCTGAATATGGAAGGGGAGGGAGAGAAAGAAACCCAGGGGAAATCTCAGAAACATGGCTTGGTACATAGAGGTTTCAATAGGAAAATAGGATTTTCCTCCTAGGCAGAGATGGCAATGCACAATAATTTGGCAGGGCTGTGTTGTGATTAGTTTTAAGAGTCTGCAATATCCTCTAACCATCATTTATGGAACATTTACTAGGTGCCAGGAGGTTTGTTTTCATACAACATCCCATTTAATCCACAAGATAATGTTAATGAGACATGATCGTCCCAATTTCACAGATGTATTAAGCAACGTTTCCAAGGTAGAGAGTGGTAACGTCAGAATCACGCTGCTGCCCATCTCTGTCTGACCTACACAGGCACGCGCTGAACCGCTTCGCTGACTCACACATCAAGGAGGAAGGTCAGATGTGGGCCCACCCCTACGTTTTTTTACATTTAAATACAAAGTGTAATATTTTAGGAATGTTCTAATAATCCTATTAAGATGCTATTATAGGCACAGGCCATTAAAGATTTAAAAAACACAGCATGTCACATAATGTATTCAATCAGACACACAGAGCAGAAATGAATGAGTGGAGACGTTTGGTAAATGCAGCAGAGATGAGATAGTTGTGGGATAAGGTCTGAGGTGTAACTAAGTGTGAAAAGGCATCCGGGCAGATGAATCAGGGTGCAGAAAGGCACAGTGCCCCCAAACAGCCAGGCACACTCAGGCAAAACGCCTACACATGCTGTAGGAAAGGGACAGGTGAGGCAGGGAGGCACGGGGTCAAGGGCCAGGTCAGGGGAGACTGTCACACACAAGAGCAAGAGCCATCTAGTACCACTGAGAAGAAGCGATTGCTGAATGTTTCTCACCAGCATGATTACCACACAGTGCACCCTGGGTTTGATGTGAGCGAGTGGGTTTGGATGAGACAGGGTTGTCAAACCAGAGACTGGTAGATGAATTGAAAGACACCCTAAGGCAGACACTTTAAGACACACACTAAGAGGAAGAAGAACTTTCCAGCTCATGATGCTTGCTAGAGCAAAGATGAACATATTCAGCCAGAACTGTTCACACAAGAAACTTTGTATCTCTTTATTTCTCATGAACTAAATAGTTTAATCAGCGCTGATTACCGCATACTGGTGGGAGGCATTGTGTATTAATGTATTATTTTAGTAGCCTTAATAATTCTGACCCATAGACCCTTCTCCCTATGATAATTGTACTCCACAACAGCGCACACAAGTGGGTGACCCTCCACAGCAGATTTTACCACTGATCTAGAATCCATTGTCCTAGCTCTGTGACTCTCATGCCAACTGCACACATCCATTCCTCTAATTCTGTCTGGATCCTGAACGAAGGTAGTTTCCAAGTAATTCAAACACGTGAAAACATAGCTTCTGTATGCTGCGAAAGCGGCAGCAGATTTTTAGCCACCACCCTACGCAAGTGGCCAAGAAGGTGAGCAAAGGGATGCCAGGGAGCATGGCAGGGACACAAAGGCTGGGACTGGACCATGGGTGCTTAGTTCTGATCCAACACCAGGGGATGTCTCTGAGAAGTAGAAGAGGAATCTATTCTGTCCTCTCACTGCTCAGCTGATGGCACTTAAGATTTCAGAAAATGAGACTTTCATCCTGACTGATTCCCGGGAATTCCGAATGGGTAGAGAGGAGAGGTAGGGAACATTTAGAGTTAAATGCTGCCATGCCCAAGAAGCCTGAAACAGTGCTGCCTGGTAGGATGCTCCTGGAGGGGACACTTACCTTGGCTCTGCAACCTCGGGTGGGATGGGTTGTGAAAATAAATTCTTCACTGATTCTAAAACAGGAAGAATTAGAAAAACTTGGTTCAGGTACTGACTAGATGTGAGGAACCCTCCGCCCAATCCTGGAAGTGATGAACAGGCACAGATTACCCCACAGCTCCCACACTGACGGCCAGCACCAGCCGAGGGGACAGTCCTGCCCAACTTGGCAGTGGGCTGGCTCTCCCAGCTCTCTGGGGTCTGAGCACCCATCACCTCCCTGAGCAGTGCCACAGTGGTCACACCATGCTGTGAGGTCTGTGGATTCTGAGGGTTTTATAGAGTGTCAAGACTTGCCCTCTGCCTCTACCAAGACCCAAGAGGAAAGAACTTTGCCAATGGCAGTTCAAGTCTCTGGGGTATTCAAGGGAAATTTTATTTGTCTATTGTGACCATCTTATTTGTTTTACATATTAATTCCATAGAGGAAAAAACTTGTTTATGACCACATACTTTGAAAAGAATCCCATTTAAATTTATAATTTCTTGCAAGATGAAGAAGGAAAAAGAAGTGCCCCGTTTGAATTTACATTTACAGGTTTTCTATTAGTCTTCTGTCTTTGCCTTATGTGAAGCAGGATCAGTGTTCCAAGGGACATGTTGACAGTTGTAGTATACTGGTATTGCTACATTTTAGCCAAAGTTTAAATAAAAGTGTTTGCTTTCAATGCTTATGGAATAATTGTGTGCTAAATAAATTTGTCAGGAAGGGATCATTGTTGCATTCTTAGCTGTCATTGGGGACTACTTAACTAGTATTTCACATTCTGGTACAAACTTCTCTGCAGCCTACAGAAATGTCAAGTTGCCTTCACACAAAGA
>PVKS010031644.1:0-23256 GCA_004027875.1 Aplodontia rufa | reverse complement strand
ATACTCCCAAGAGAACTCTTGCATAAAATGGGTAACTCCAACAGGTGAATCTCAAGGTGGTCATCCATGTTTGGGCATTACCCCTGGATAACTATGTATATATACTTTGGTTATTGATGGTCTGATAATGTTTCCCTCTCATTTGTATCTCTATATACTCTTAATAAAATTAAAAAAAATTAAAAACCCATAGAGGTTCCTTTTATAAATCAGTCTTGGAGCACTGGTACTGTTTCTCTTGGCAATTTCATTTTGTATTTTTCAAGTGCTTTGACTTAAATAATCTCACCTTAGGTAATTAAAAACATTTTATGTTTCATCAGGGTTGTATCAGAATGCAGATTTAAGAAAGGGTCAACAAGTAGGAAAAATCTAAAAGGTTATAGGCATGGACATTCACTTTGATATGGAAATTAAAATAAAAAAAATGTTTCTGGATATGAAGAAATATAATGTCTAAGTCGCAGAAGGTTTGTGGAAGGTAAATTTCAGAAGCTTGTGTGTTACATTAAATTGAATAACTTTATGAAAGTTTACAGGCAGGGTAACTGTATCTGACATAAAAGGGTCACTGTCATTTAAAAGCCTGACTTATCTGTTTGCTTTGACTGTTTTCCTGATCATTAACACTGTTTCCTAAATGTATATTCAGATAGACTCCAGAAACAATACATGAGAACTTTATAAAATGTTTTAAGAGGCAAATACATGCCATCACCTATAGGACAGCACTGTTACTGATCCTCATTAACAAGAAGTGTAACTAAAAATAGATATATTGTTACAGCTTTAAAGACTGGTGAAACTGGCCTGCTGGATGTTAAACACCAAATCAAGGAGACCAAAATTAAGACAGTTAAAGGGCTAAGGAAAAATGGTCAATATTTTGACCCTTGCCCTGTTTGGTCAGCCAAAGCTCAGGGAACAATGGAACTTCTATAAAGGTTTAACAACTCTGGGTAACAAGACCTCCCGATCAGGGGGATCAGGTGACCCTAGAGAACAGAAAGCCAACCAGTGAACACGCTACAAAAGGATGACCATTCATGGAATGTCCCTGATGCATCCAAGCAAAGCCACATGTGGTCAGCAAGACCCTGATCTATCCCTAACAGATGGCACAACTGGTAAAAGAGCCAAAAGGCTTTTCTCAAGTTCCTCAAGAATAACCCTGACAAACAGCTGACTGGTAGCAATAGGCAGGAACAAGATCAATTTTGATTAAGTTGGTCTTAAAACACCTGGCAAGGGAGTATAAGCAAAACTCAGTCCTACATGGACATTTACCAACAAAGGCAATTACTCTTTTCTAAATGCCAGTTTTAGAGGAAGTTCCCCTAATCTGATTTTCTCAGAACACCCTCTCGAGGACAAAACAGGCCATTTTCTATCCATGGTGGTCGGACTCCACCTAGCCTCCTCACTCACTGCCTCTGAACTGGGGGCAGGAGGATAAAGTCAGTCTCTGCCATTCAGAGGCTACAGTAGCAACCAAGAGGCAAAAGAAACATCTGCTGCCTCCCTGGCCTCCCTACAAAGACAAATAACATCTGTCACCTGAGTTTCATTACAGGACCTCCAAATACTCGATCTCCTGATGATGAACAAAGGCTGATACAGTGAAACAGCCCAGTTAGTGAAACTGGGCTGATGGGGATGAACATCAGAACTCTCAGACATCTAAACGAGAGGCCTAAGCAGCCTAACCCTTGGCCAGGATGGCTAAACTCCACTCTTGTCACCTGGCTAACGCCTAACCTTACTCCCATATTAATGATAGGACTCCTTCTAATGACTGCTCCCTGTCTCTTCAGGTTCACCTGAAGCTGCATAAGCAAGGTTGCTAAAGTAACATACAACCAAAGGCCCTTGCACCCTTACAACCGCCTCCCACGGAGCCAACACCCGAACCTTCCCCTCTCCACGTCACCCTATAAACAACACAGATTAGCCAGATGGAAATCTTTGCCCTATATCACCAAAACGGTCAAAATGTTAGGCTGGCTAGGGGCATGGCTTCAACTAGCCTGCATGTCACAACATCATGGCCCCTGGCTAGGGGCATGGCTTCAGTCAAGACACTGAGGCTAAGGGACGGGCAAAGGGCAGCTTGCCCAAGAAAAGAACAGCCAATCGGGAGACTGGCTGGGGGATCCATCAATCCATTGGAGCTTGTCCGTTAGTGAGCCAGCAAAACCAGCTTCCTGGCAAAGGTCCAACACCATTTTCCCTGCCTGCTGTTCTGGCTGGCCATCACTTCCCATGCCCGCCCTCATTATGGCGGAGCAGGTGAAATTGGCCCGAGAGCCACAAATCTGGTGCCGACATCAGTTCTCAGCTCAGAAGTGCCCTCACATCCACAGCCTCGTCCTTGGCCTCCCTACAAAAATAGGTTACCTCTCTGGCCCAGGTAACTCTCCGAAACTGCAGAATATTAGACCTCCTTACAGATGAAAAAGGAGGTACCTCTGTGTTCTTACAAGAAAAATGTTATTATGTCGATGAATCCAGCCTAGTAAAATGTTATCAAACTAAATGATTTGTCAGCAAGGTTGTAGAGCATCTCTAACAGCTCCCCATTCTCCCTCTGGTTTCAATCTCCCCTTCTTACTTGGGAATGGCCAATTTTAGGACCATTATCTATCTTCCTGCTTACTTCTTCCTACCCTGTATCATAAAATTCATTCAAAACCAGGTTGGAAAAACCATTAATCAAACTTTTAACCAGCTTCTCCTCAGGGACTACCAGCTACTGGTATCAGAAGACCTCAGCACTTCATCCAGAAATCAGCACACAACATGCTGACCATGACCAATTCATGAAAAGCATTCCTGAGAACCCTTCACGAAGACGCCTGGCTGATCCCACCCACCTGCCACATAGACAACTGATGGAACACAATATAGTATCTATGGTTCCAGGGAACTTTTACAGACCTTATTCCACAAGAAATTTTTGCATTTTCAGCACTCATATGGGGTTTCATAACTGTATTCTTCCCAGACCCTCCCCCACTACGCCCCCTTCCGGCAGGAAGTAGCCGGATCGAACAACACCCCTTTCCCACAAAACAAAAAAGGTAGGAATATAACCCCCCTCTGTTATCAAGGGGTCTCCCAAAGTTCTCTTCCTGGCTCTGATTGTCCCGGTTCTAATCTTCCTGGCTCTAATCATCCCGGCTCTAACCTTCCGGGCTCTAACTTTCCCACAGGCACAAACATACACCCAATAACCTACTTTCAGCACCGTCCTTGGGGCAGAGTACCAATCAGCATCTGCCCTCTGCTCCTAACTACCCCAACCCCCATGAAAATCCCCTATTAATACCCTTGTACTCCTGCAATAAACGGGAACCCATCTCCAACGATTGGTTTTGGTCTCGGTGCGCCGGTTTAATCCTTTCAGCAGTAAGTTAAAATAAACATAGTAAAAATATATCAGATAGATACATAACTTTACTAATGAAATTTTACTTGAATAGTTACATGAATATCAAAAAAATATTTCAGAGCAAAGGAAATTATCAAATATAAAGAAAACAATTTTATAATGATAAAGGAATCGATTCAGCAGGATGTCAGTGATGTGTACGCACTCAATAACATAATTCAAAATACTTGAAAGCAGGAAAAAAATTAAAACCTGCGAAGAGAAAACAGAAAAATGTATCATTAAAGCTGAAGATTTCAATACCTTGTTTTCACTAACTGACAGAATGGACAGGTAATCAGATGAAAATATCACCACTACTGGATTTGGTAAAATAAAGGCCACTAAAGCAATTGAAGAATAACAGTAGAGACAGCAACCTGGCTAAAAGTTGTTTGAGAAGAGAATAGAAAATCACCAAGAAGCAATACTGAACCTAGAAGGACTCCTATGGAGTCCTGCTGTATAGGGAAGCTCAGAAATTACTTGTACAGAGTGCAATGTGGGGCCAAAAATTTCCTTTGCTTTTGTGAGATATTAAACTAGAACAGGTATATGTGATTAAAAGGAAGTTTAGGTACTAGTGGAGAAAATTATACACAGGATAGAAGATGATTTTAAGCGACAACTTTGTAAGAACAAGAGGCAACAAGCTAATAACAGGAAGATGTGTTAAGTTTCCAACATATAACATGTCTAAATAATTCACAAGTTGCAGAATAAATCAATAAAAATTAGAAAAGTCAAAACTAAGCAAAACTCAAAGTATTACTAGAGATAAAGAGTTGGGATGAGACAGCTAAAATGGTAACAAAAGGATATTTGTAATCCTAAATTACATATTTAAAAAATTTTAAAGGGTCACTAGTTTTAGGAGAGAGAGTAAAATGGCTAGGTAGTCAGGACAGGAAAAAGGGCCCCCTCTAAGAGCTAGCTGGTAGAGAGTGATTGACAGGGCATGCTCAGGGCCTTCAAATGCAAAAGGACCACTGGGCTCACCTTTGTCCCAACTAAGAGATGGGGGTGGTCACAGGTGGGAACTAGGAAGTATTTGCCACCTTTTGTTTTACATAGATTTTAACCAATAGTGTTCTTTACCAGTTTCAATGCCTGCTTTGCATAGGGTTCAACCAATGATGTAGATGCATTTCTCAATGCCTGCATTGCACGAATGTTAATTATGCTCATACCCCACATCTATATAACCCCTGACCTAACCTCCATTAGAGGGTGTCCTGCTTCCAGGTACCCCTCAACCTTGCCAAGTCTCCCAGATTCCATTCACCAGTGGGAGCAGAGAATCTGGCCTCATCTCAAAAACCCGGCATCAGTACCAATGAAAAATCCCACTCAGAAATTAGAAAATAGGGAAATAGCTACTCTGTACATTTGTTGCTATATCTGGACTATTTAGGAAACACAAGACATAGTTTTCCAAAACTAAATCACTGAACAGACTTGACAGGCTTATCAACCAGGCAAATGATCAATGTGTAAAGGCCAAACCTGTGAAGATCAAGTAGAGACACACTGAAGGGTGTTGCCATTTATGCTGGCAATTCTGTCACTTCTATTTCCTTCCAAAGGCAAATAGAAACAGATAAGATCAATGGACTAATAAACTCTTGTATAAAAGTCACCATATCATACATTCAATATCTCAAAAATACATATATGAAACCGCTAAACTTTTAATTATTTTTTTGGTACTGGGGGTTGAACCCAGGGGCACTCGACCACTGAGCCACATCCCAAGCCCTTTTTCTTTTTTATACTTAGACAAGGTCTCACTAAGTTGATAAAGGCCTCGATAAATTGCTGAGGCTGGCTTTGAACTTGGGATCCTCCTACCTCAGACTCCCTCACCGAGATTACAAGCATGCACCACCACCACGCCCAGCACCAGTAAACATTTTGAAGGCCTCTCTTTGGGGGTGACATGCTATTGACATTTGGTGAGACCCTGAGGTCACAGAAACTAACCATATTCCTTCAAAACTTTTTTTTCTATAATATGGTATTTGTATTAACCTCAAGAGAAAATTAATTTCTAGGAAAAAGCCACGAAGAAAGATTGTTGGTCATTTCAAAACATAGGATGATTTTATAATAAAATATGAGACTGTCTCAAAAAAAAAAAAAAATCAGAATTTGTTCAAAACTAAAGCCATTATTCTTTTAATTTAGGGTATTAAGTAACATTCTTTTATTTTTTAAAAATTCTTTGTGAAAGCACATTTGTTATTAATCATGGCTAGAAAGAGATTCTCTTTGCTAGTTAAAAAGTCATACATTATTTTACAGGAACAGATTTATATGACAGTAGATGAATAAGATATTTATCAAATTTAAATTCTCAACAATTCACTGGGAAACATGCACAGACACACAGACACACACACACACACACACACACACCTGAGACCAATGTTCTTCTTGAGGTCATGCACTAGAAGAACACATCATGGCAACATGAGAACACATCATAGCTTTCAAAGAACACTCATTTCTGCTGGGTCCAGGCAAGAAAAGCAACATTTACAAGTCAGTGTGGTAAAAGTTAAGAGGAAGGTACACACTTGATATTCCAGCAGAGGTTAAAGATGCAAAAAACAGAACAAAGTTGAAAATGAGTGAGTTAGGAAGTGGAAAACAAGGTGGGAAAAAAGGTATCAGGGCAAGTTGTACGTAAAGGCCCAAAGCAGCATATCACAAATATCCCATTGTACCACAAATAAAATCTTTAAAACACGCAAATATTCCATTATCACAGGAGTATAATGTCCAGCATGTTCAGGAATATGAAAAGGTAAGTGACGCAACAGGAAGATCCCTGAAGAAATGAGGGACCTGGAGAACCCTCATTTGGTTTGAAGATTTAGACTGCGAGAAGCAAGAAGGCATTTCTTCTACTTAGGTGGGATGGAAGAACAGGAAGCAGCCAGGAAGAACAAGCATATTAGTTCAACAAACACTTCAACAGTCATTAAGTGCCCAAGGCTCTTCTCTGAAGTTCATAAACATCAACAGTGCTCTTAATAACCCTTTGAGATAAGCTGTGTTTTCATCCCCTGCCTAAGATGGCCAAAGGCACGGGGAAAGGTTTGGGTAATTGTACAAATCATGTAACTAGGAAGGGATGGAGACAGATGGGATCCCAAGCAGTTTGTCTCTAGAATGTGATTTCAGCTACAAGGCAATTCATTTTCAGAGGAGGTTAAATCATAGAGATCAGTTTATTTTTAGACAGTTTTAAAACAATAAAGGATTGCATGCCAGTGATAATAATAAAAACCTGAAAAGAGAAAATGAGTAATAAAAAAGTGAAAGTTTCAAAGAAAAGCAAATGAAACACTTACAAAAGGCAGGAGGGGGTTAATGTATGGGAATCCAAAATGTTATCACATTTTATCCAGTTACTGCTACCATCTTGTCCCTTTCTGTTTTCTATTATACAAATTCAAGACCAGATCAAGAATCCTAACAAGCATACAAAGGAATCTATTGCGTTTACAGTTCAAGGTCCAAAAATAAGCAAACAAAAGATAAGGTTAAAAAAAATATCCTTGAGTATAAAATAAATGACAAAAGTAGGCCACTGTGAGGTGGAATTTTACTTACTACGGACTCATTATAAAATATTACTGTGAAAAAGGCCAAAACCTTACATTTAGTATCTGAAGAACCTAGAGAGAGCTTCCTAATAGGAAATCTTAACACCTAATGTAACAGCCTCCTAATTAGTCACATGAGTCAAAAAAAAGTAAAGAAAAATGATACAAGTATTACAATTTTATTTCAATCCTCTGAACAAATGATAGCTAACATAGGGAAAATGAATTGATGTTTGCAGATTTTTGTTTCTAATGATTTCAAATTTCAGAATTTGAAAACTTTAGAGTACAAATAATATTACTCTGACAAGATATCTTATTTAAACTCCTTTAAAATTGGATCTGGCGATTTTTTTTAAGTGAAGTAAATTAGTTATCTTCGTGCTTATGAGTGATGGAAATAGAAAACAGACTGAAAAAAGCCAACAATGATACAAGAAGGTGATGAAGGCAAAGAGCAAGAGGTGTCAAAAATCACAGTCCTCTTTGCCTGCCTTGATTTTAAAGTCTTTGTTTGGAGATCAAATGGAAGTCAGAAAGCACACTTTCTTTTACAATATTTTAACTTTAAAATAAAATTGTTAGAAATATAAGAAAATCAGCAAAAATTCATTCTGCAGAAGGGTGTGCTACAGAATCTAGCCAGCAAGCAGACCTGGGCAGGCAATCAACCTGCTCTTATCTGATGCAATGCTGCCCTTCACTCTGACTGGAGGATCTCAGGAGGTACATTCTATGCAACAGGCTAATTTTAAAATCAAGGCGGGCAAAAGGAAGGTCTACAGTTGTAACAGAATACCTGTTAGAGAATTTTAAAAGTTACTTATTTCTGGCCACATGGTTTCTTGACCTAAGATGGCTTCAAACTTAAGTTACAATAAATATGCGTGTGTTGTATCACAGGTTTAACTTTGATAGAAAAAAAAAAAAAACATAAAACTTACACTAAAGGACTCATGTTTGCCTCCTCTAATTTTCCCAACCCTCCCATTAAGAAGGTATTATCATGATCATTCCACTAAGAGATGGAAAATGAGACTCAGAGAAATAAGTAACACTCTCAAGGTCACACAGTCAGTAATAAGCCTTGTGACTCCGAAGATATTTTCTTAAGTAGTGCATTCCTCTGCACAATCCAAATCTATACACAGTCAGGTAGCACATGCCCAGAAGGTTGGAAGTTAAATCTAAAGGTCATATCATGCAAATTTGAAACTTCACAACATTTACTGCAGGCTGTGTGTATAGATATACTAAACTGATGAACGTTTAGTATCAGCCACTCTGCAAAGACAAAGCAACCGTAGTTGCAATGATGCTTCAAACCCAGTGAAGAGCACGTCACTGCTGTTAGTGTCCACTGGTCAATTGGCCTTTCATATATACTCAGTTTGTGTAAGGTACCATGGAAGATGTGTAGTGGTTTATATGTGAAACCAATATTAAAGCTTATCTGACTGAAGCTGTTCTTTATCATTTCTCACTGTGAAGTTCCACATTATGAGTACTGAACCAGAAATCTCATTACTTTAATAGCAGCAGAGCAAGGATAATACACAATACAGGAGAAATTTTATAAACAGTGATCTCCCCAAAATACTGCATTTCTTACATACAAGCCTCAACCTTTGACTATGCAACCCTAGTTGATGAGGGTGTCTTGAGTACGTTTTGTGTTCTTTGATACAAGAAAAGGTAATTCTTACTTTCAGAAGTTTATCAGCTCTTAAGAAAAAAAAAAAAAAAGCATTCATCCATTCTCCAAAAAGTAAAGCATAATGATGGCATTTCAAAAAGGAAATGCAATTATAAGACAAAAAATGTCTGTATATCCTATAAAAATCTGTAAAATGTTTCAAAAATAAAAATGAAAAAAGGCCCTCCCAAATATTGCTAAATGACTGTTAAGTGTAGGAAGAAAGAAGCAGATAAGCAAGAAAAGTGCATCTGAAGGTTAAATGCAAAGGACAGTTTCTTACCCAAACTACTTCATATTTTGATTATTTTCTTAAGTTGTTTTTATAAGGATACCATATACCAAAATGTTACCTTATAAATATAGATTTAAAATTTTTAATTTAGATATGTATTTAAACTCATTTCCATTATTCCTGTTAAGATTGTGTACCTACACCAATATTTCTATTTACAAAATCAAACTAATCAAAAGTTAAGGAATTTTCCAAGACCACACAGTCAGTATTAGGCGGGATGACTTCAGCACCTCACCATTTTCACCACTATACCCTTTGGGACAATGTGATGGTTCCACACAAAGCCAAGTAGCACATGCCTGGAAACCAGGAAGTTAATTCCAAAGGTCATATTATCCAAATTCAGAACTTAAGAAATTTACCGAACTGAAAACCCAAGTAAATAATAACCTAAATACATAAATGTAAATAAAACTGGGCTCTATTGTCAAACAAAAAGGTTCATCCATTATATTTAAGGTAGAATCATGGGGTTGTGTTTTAAAATGCCACAGTATCTGCAAGATCTACTGTTCACCTGGAATAAGATTGAAATTTAATTTTTAAAACAATTTTTTATCTTTTTTCAAAATTTACCTTTCATTTTTCACACATTAATATGACTTAAGGTAATAGTAAAAAAAAATTAGAAAATGAAGGAATTAATAGAACTCAATATCAATTTTAACTTATGTACAATATATTCTTTAATTTTTAAAAGCTCAACACACATGAACACTGTACTGCCCAGTGCAAACACTCATTGGTAAGTCCTCATACATTCTTCCAGATTTTCTCAACTTTCTTGTCCATTCTTGTCTCTTTGATTTTACATATAAATTATGGAATAACCATTTCAATTTCCACCAAAAAAGAAAGGAAAAATTAAAAAAACTAACAAATCTTGGCTGGAACCTTTTCGGGTTTATAGATCTGCTTTTCTCAATAATGTTTCAATTTTCCTCCATACTATTCTTCTTGATGATAGCTATTTCCTATTACAAATGGCATCTCTTTTTAAATTTAATTTTATTATTGATTTATTCTATTTTTAGCTTATAGAGTTGGTAACCTTTACTTTATTACTGATATACTGAAGTGGTATTTCAATATTGACCTTCTATCTATAACTTTACTAAATTTTACTTACTGATTTTAACAACTCACTTGTATATATATTATTGTGGAATCATTTTTGGTTAGTAAGTTTTGTTCCTTTTCAACAATGTACCTTTTCTTTCCTTTCTTACCTTATTATGCTCACACATCTGACAATGTCTGAATACCATTGATGAGAGAAAGCATTACTGCCTTATCAAAGAATATCATAATTTGATTATTAAGTATGATTTTCTGACAGACTCTTTTAGCTAGCTCTACCAAATGATTGTCTAGTAGTAGTTGCTATGTTCTCACCAAGAATTGTAAAAATTATTAGCCCATGATGGATTTCAAATATTATCAAATGAGATTTTCTTTTATATTAACATGATCCTAAGATTCCTGCTCCCCCTTGTCCTCTCAAAATGGGAAATTACATTAAATGATTTCCTGATACTAAGTCAAACTTAAACTGCCAAAAATCTCAACTTGTCTTTCCTTTTCCTGAAAGAAATTACATTGTCATGTTGTTTTTCAATTTGTGTCTGATTTCCTGCAACTATCGTGAACCTGTTATCTTTTGTTTCTTTGGTTTTCTATCAGTGTTTTCAAATCTTCTCCTCTTGTTTATTTGTTTAAAGGCCAGATGTTTCTAAGGAACATTAAAAAGATAATCAAATTTCTGATGACATTTTCTTCCCAGAAAATTATTTTCTTTTGATTTTTGGAGTTTGCCAAGAATGTCAAGAAATCACACTGATAAAATCAGCAATTGAAATTTTTTAATGCCTATCTCCCACCTATCCCAAGGTGAAATAGTTCACTCCTACTTTAAGTTTACTCCCAAGAAACTGAACTTTGGAGTCTATACCCCTGTCTTCATAAGTCCTAACTTCTAAGTTTTATGCCCCTCCCCTGTGCACCCGCTCCCCCTTTGTAAAACAGTTAAAATCTCTGCTTGGAGACTGAGCCTTTAGTTTCCCCTTCCAGAATCTGGAAACACAAGGGAGGAAGTTCCCCTAAACTAAGATTACCATTCTGAGCTTCATTTTTCTGTTGGTCTTTGAATGTATAACTATTTACTAACATACCAGCTCTCCAATGTCTTCAAGAAAATGTTATTTTTTATTTGAGGTGTCCTAATTATTCTCAGTAAGAAGGTGATCTAATTTACCTTGTTCCTCATGTTTATTAGAGATCAGACCATGACTAGATCTCAGGAGTTAAAACTAAAGGAAAAGGTCCCAGGGCCTAAATAAGGATACTAAAACCTTCATTCAAGAAAAAGCAACTATTTTACTTACATATAACATTTTAAAGAGAGAAATAATATTTAACCTATTTGGTTATTATATTATTCACTTTCTACTGAAAGTGTTTAAAATGAGCACCATAAAAATTGAGATTGTGATAAAAATGTGTTAGCTGAAATAGTAAAGCTCTTACACAATATAGATTTACGATCCAAGAAGTACCTTAGAAAGATTTAAAAGCATTCTAAAGCATTAATTCATAATCTCTTAAGATAGCAATGAAACTATGAAAGACATCATGATGCAAACTCTCAATTGTAAGAGCTCAAAGAATAAGAAAAGAAAACACAAGTAAAACAGGAAGAGTCAAGTTATACTCAACTTGTTCAGGTGACAGATGAGAGAACTGAAAACCAATAAATCAGACATGATTCCACACTGTAACAGGACTGACAAGAGGGAACAGACACACATGAGAGAAGTCAGAACCATAAAATGTTACAGCACTCTCAAATGCATGCATGGGAAAGGCTGAGATCCAAAACAATGAGGTGGCAGGGAACAAGATACACAGGCAAATAACACTTGAGCTCAGTTTTGAAAAAAGAATTTAGCTGAGGGGACATGCCAGGTCCAAAAGGTATCCAAAGTAGATATAAAAGGTACTGACTTCTGATGGAAATTTAAAAGTATTTTCCATGATTAAATCATGAGTGACAGTGCACAGCAGCCACAGACTTTTTCAAGAGTTTAAAATAATTACAAAAGGGAGATATGACATCTTGTTTTAAGAGTAGTCCTGGAGAATTAAATTCATTTAAAGTATTTTCTAAATTATGTTAAAGTAGATATCAACATTAGCATAGCATATAAAAATATAAGATGCAAAATAGTGAAGACCAGACTACACATTTTTCCTTGTAGAAACAAATCAAATTTTAAAAAAGGAGGTTGACTGCAGAATAAAATTTAATTTTCCTCATATAAAGACTATCAACTTTAGGAAACACAGTGAAATTTGAATCAAACTTCTTTTCAGGAAGAAAATGCCAAGAAATTAGCAACACCTCTCCTTTATCACAGGTGGTAAAACAACAAAAGGAAAAGTGAATTCTAAAACAGAAACATAAGCAGTGGGTTAGCAATCTACTGCTGAATAAGAAGCTATGTAGAAGTTATCTGCTTAAAACAACACCACTTGTTATCTCACTTTGTTTTAGAGGTCAGGAACTTGGAAACAATTTAGCTATGAGGTTCTGGCTCAAGGGTCTTTCCTGAGGGTGAAGTTAAGAATTTGGCCAGTGCCCCTATCAGCACTGGCTGATAGGAGCTGAAAGATCTGTTCCTAAGAAGGCTCACTCTCAGGACTACCAGAAATCCTCAGTCCCTTGCTATTGGTGGGCAGCAGGTTTTAGTCACTTGCTACATTAACTTCTTTAAATGTCTACTTGAGCTTCCTTACAACATGGTAGCCATCTTACCCCAGAATAAGTGACCCATGATAAGAAGCAGCGATAGCATGTTTCCCCAAACATCATACATCTCATTTATGACATATTCTATTTATTACAAACACATTACAAAGTACAGTTTATTCTCAAGAGGCAAGAAATTAAGGTTCATCTCTTGAAAGGTATGTCAAAAAATTTGTGGACATATCTCAAACTTTCATATATACCACACACATGTTGGTATAGAGGTGGTAAGTATCAGTAATTTATGCAAAACCCAGAGAATTCCTATTTTAGAGCCATATGGTATTTCCACCCTTAAATCAACAACTTTTGGTCCACAGAGTATCATTCAGAAGAGGAAACTCAACCCTAACAGTGCCATACTTTCTTTTTAACCACGTTTCATAAGAACAACAGACTACATGTCTTCCTCACTGTGGCAAATTTCTAAGTTTTTATTTTTTAGCACACTGCATGGAGAAAGAGGAAGAAATACACTGAACCGTAATGGAGGAGCCAATTACATAGAATGCATCAATAACAGCCATGGAAATTAGCAGGGCAGAAAAATGTATATCAGCTTCCCAAAGAAAAGTCCTTAGCCTCTTTACTGTAATGAGACTTCTTTCCAAAGCAGTCAAAGCACTGCTGTTTCTGGGGGGGGGGGGTG
Source organism: Aplodontia rufa (assembly GCA_004027875.1). NCBI lineage: Eukaryota > Metazoa > Chordata > Mammalia > Rodentia > Aplodontiidae > Aplodontia > Aplodontia rufa. Next base: position 9,761 of record PVKS010031644.1, on the reverse strand, counting down.
TGGAGGACTGGTAGAAAATCCAATTTATAATTCAAATAGTTCTTCCTACTGGGACATTGTTTACTCCTTAACTAGCTGAGCTCAACTTTACTGGCATTATTTCAACAAATAGAGAAAATAAACCACATTTTCTAAGTTTAATTGATCAAAGATACAACTACTTGCACAGCCCCATCTCATAGCTTATGTGGCTAAAAGGAAGCCCACATCATATAGCCCTTCAGTTAACTTACAGTAGGAAAATCCATATGGTACCTTGCAAGACAAGAAGAACCAAGAATCTAATCAAACTGCTTTATGGAAAACACATACCTGACTGGTAGAGACCCTTTGCAAAAGTGAGTAAGGAATGGGTAGGAGGTTGACCACAGAATGTATGCATAACTCTGATACAAGAAAAGGAGAGAAACACATAAATGTTTTTTCATATGCAAAAATGCAGTTGAATCACAGACTGAAAACTATAAGCAACCAACTGAATCTGTAATTTCTAAACCATGACATGAAGTGCTATATGTAAAACCAAAACGTCTAGAACATTCTTTTAGCCGTGGTTTCCAGTTGAGTTTGGCCAGCAGAAGGCAATCACAGAAGCTTTTTTACTTTATCTCTGATGATGTGAGGCATTGGCTTAGCTACATACCTTTTACAACAGTTTCTGGCAGAAGTCTCTCTCCACTGTTCCTGTTCCCAGCAGGCTCCAGTGACATATCTTTTGCCCCTAGAGGTGTGATATCATCCTGATGCTTTAATCCCTGCATGCTTTAATACACTCTGCGTATCTTTAATTTGTCACACACCTTTTCAAACTGAAAAGTTTCCTCAAAAATCCCACATCTCAGTGCTATTGCCTGCTGGAAACCTGACTAATGTAACATGTATTTTTTCACAATTTGATTTTAAGCAGTTTTAGTTCTCTATGTTTCTTTTGCCTCTCATTACATTATTTCAGCCTTTAGCTTTGCCTAGAATATTTACTTTTTCAACTAAAAAGTAAAAATTGTACATACGCATGTATATATTTTGAAACATGCATACAGTGTGGATTAGCTAAATAAAGTTAAACAAAATAGGCAATAGCTTACATATTTAATCTTTTTGTGATGAGAACACTTAAAATCTATTATTTTCAACTGCCAAGAACACATTGGTATTAACTATAGCTGCCATTTTATACAGCATATATTTTGAATTTATTCCTCCTAAGGGAAATTTTGTACTATTTGGCCAACATCTGCTCAATGCCTCCACCTCAGCTCCTAGTAACCATCATCCTACATTATTTTTGCCTGACACAATTCAGGACATCTGTACTTAGAACCTTTTTGATACTCATATTAGTTCTTATAGTGAATAAATGTGGCCTAAATATTGAATTACTGATATCTAAAATAATCTTACTTAATATTTCTTCAATTATTTGTTCCTCTATTCTGAAAGAAATCTTTTTTGGCACTGGGAGTAATGTGGCAACTAGAAGGCATTAAAAACCTAATTTGTATAATATAAAATAGCTTTTCAAATGTGTAACTACTTATAAGTATACTATTAAAGAAAACAGCCCCAATATTCCAGTTATTAATGGAACAAATCACAACTTTCTTAGTTTGTAGCCAACAAATTGTCCTCATATGTTTTTCATCAAAAAAAAACTTCTTAAAAATCACTAACATATATAAAGGAACAAAAAAAGTGCAGGCTATAGAATTAAGCCTTATGCAGCTAGTCAATAAAACTTTTCTGCCAGTGGGGTAAGTTTTAAACATGCATATAAAAAGATACCTTCTCTTTGGGTAGAGGGAAGTTTTTTGTTTTTGTTTTTTGGTTTTTTTTTTTAACAACTGTTTTTTCGATGTTCCCTGTCTTTAACTGAGTAATACTAAGGCATTCCATTCAAAGTGTCAATTAGCAATAGGCTTCAAATTCATGGAAAAAAACACAATCTAATTTATGGGGTTTGCATGACATCTATTTCAATAACTGATTATACTTAGAAACTTAACCATTTTATACTATAATTTAGGAGGCTTTCTTCCAAGAAAGAAATGAAACAGAATTGTTGTGCTGTTGAATACTTCACAGACATTCAATATGGTAAAATAGTAAAAGCTATAATCCTTCTTTACCTATTAATAGAATTAAGATATTTACAGAAAGTAAAACTTCGGAACTTGTGATAGAAAACTATCTCAATAATCAAATACAAATTTTTGTGCACAGACCTGTTATTCTTTAGTCTTCCTTTTTCCATAGACTTTTGAAGTACTTTGGAGGACTCTCTAGCAAAGATTGCACAGAATTAGTTTTTGGTTTTTGTTTTTCTCTGCAGAGCTAGAAATCAAATCTAAGGCCTCACACATGCTAGGCAAGATCTCTACCACCAAGCCGCATCCACAGCCTGATTCCAGAGCATCTTGCCCACATTTTCAATTCCAGTTATCTGAGCTGACTTAGAGATCTGTATTTTTAAACTCCATCTACAGAACTATAGGTTTTAGTAATCACCACTGTAACTAGTCAGTAGCTATCATAGATCCTATCTAGAGACACCATACAATTCATTTAACCTTCATTATTCAGATAATATATGTTGAGGGGGTCCTTTTTCTTTCATGGCACTTGAGAGGCAAAAATTGAATCAAGTTGTGACCAGCTCTGGGCCTGGCATGAATTTCTCTTCTTGACCTTACTGTTGACATTGTAGAATCTATTTAGTCACTTGATTCTAACACAGAGTTGCCTAAAGCATCTGTCTTTCACCTACTTCTTATCTTTTGGACTCTAAGAATTACAAAGTACTATGTTAGAAATATATTTTATTTTAAAGCTGGCAAAAATTCCTAGAGTAACTAATATTAAACAGGTTATGATAGACTATGTAATAAAGTATGGACATACTTTCAATATCATTTTTGAGGTACTTAGCTTCAACTCAATTCCAGAAAACAAGAAAATTAGAATTTAATTCTGACTATATTCAACATGTATAAAGGTATCTTGAATTTATATTATAGTTATTAATTTTACATTTTTATTTAAAAAGATGTATCATTTTTTCTTGAAAATTTTGGGACAAATTTTCATTTTTATTGGCTCACTCACTTTCACAGAGTCTATTTTAACTTCATCTCTCCACACTTATCTATTTAGATATTCTATAATATAATCCTACTGCTATATTGACCTGTATCCAAGAAATAACAGATTTAATGTTTTTAAAATATATCATTAGGAAATTAATCAGATAGCTACCAAAAAGCTATCAATATAAAATTTTTCAGTCTCAAGTATTGAATAAAGAGTATCAATACCATAACTAATATACAGTTACGGTTTGAGCTTTTTTTTTTTTTTTTTTTTTTAAAGAGAGGGATAGAGTGAGAGAGAGAGAGAATCAATTTGTATTTAGTTTTGTATCTGGTTTCCATTTCTCCCACATTTGGTTGTGTAGGTGGTGCTGGGGTTTGAACCTTGCTCCAGGCAGGCACTTTAACTGCTGAGCCACTGCTCCAGCCCACAGTTTGAGCTCTTAAGAGACATTTCATATAGTGATGACTCACTAAGATTTGAAAGTGAAAATAGTGAATATTTCTAAATGTATTCAAATTCTTTACTTTGTAGCATGTGTGGTATCAGGAAACAAGCTTAAAAAAAAGGAATCTCTTGATAATCATCTTCTCTGAATTATCCTTATGACTATACAAGAAATGATCTATATTCAGCAAGTTCCTTACATACATATGTGAAATTAAAATACTTAAACGTAGCTATCTTAACTAGATTGAACATCACCCAGGCAAGTGTGTTTGTACCACTGATTTCCAAGTGAGCTGACAGACAGGAGGCTGGCTGAGAGTCTACATCATTCTCACATGAATTCTTATTAGCTTTCCTTGGAAATGAGGGGCAACTTGTGCCTTCCTGAACCTCAATCAGGATGAAATTTGGCCCATCCTTTTACAGCCACCCTGGCTTGCCAGAATCCACTTTCTTCCCAGAGTGTCGGGAGATAATGGAAGAGACAAAGTAACAGAATCAATGGTTCCTTGGCATCTCTCATTATTGCCAGAATGTTCTGAATTGAGCGAAGATGTGTTGACAGTTGCTTTAATTTTCACCAATATACCTTTGTGGCCATGGATTTTCAGCAAGAATTGTAATAAAAACAAACCATCAAGAGTAAATTCAGGTCTCCAGATTCACAAATACATCAAGAAAACAAACTGGAAGGTGAATAAGTTTAATATTTAAATTTATATGGTAAATACTGGGAAGTAATTTTTCCATTGGCCCAAGGTTACTGTCTTTTCTTGAGAAGAACTGTCCTTTAATCCAAGGTTTTTTCTTTTACCTTACATTGTGAAAATATTTTTTACTTAAATTTATGGAACTCTTTTCTTTGCTGATTTTAAATATCCTTATTTGGGAAAAGGAAAAGTTGACGATAGGAGGAAAACGAAGAATGCAAGGCATTCTCCTTTGATAATCAGATCTTTTCCTTCTCCTGTCAGCAATGGGGCTCCACAAAAGGATCCCCAACACTTTCCTCTACTGGAGGTGATTCAAGAAATTAACAAACTTGAAAGCAAAAGTTTCTCTCCCAGGGTGGAAGAAAGGCATTATTTATACTTATTAGTCATCGATTAAAAGTGGAGACTGACTCTACATACAAACTGACCTATCCTCCAAGAATATGTGCTGCTTAGTCAGTAGCACAAAGACAAGAAACATTAAAATAGCTAAGTGTAAAGAGAATTTAGGATATGTAACTCAATTCTGTATATTAAACATTTTATGTTTAGGATATAAACATAAATTTTATGTCAGACTCAAGCATCTGACAGACAGGGAGACAAAAAAACAGGAAATGCTTAGGAAAAGAAAAGTAACCACTAAAGCAAGTTATATCTTTTAAAAATAGGTTTTTGGTTCCCCGTATAACAGAAACTAATTGGAGAGTATTACACTCTTATAATCAAGATATTATTTGATTATGAAACTTGACTCTGCCAGAGTTCTGAGTCCAAAGCTCACATGAGCAAGCATCCCACCTAGTCATCATCAAACCACATCCATAATGGGAGCAAAATCTCAAAATTATGACTGAAGAATTTGGAAATCACAAATGATGACTTTATGCTTTTAAGAAGTAGCTTGTTCTATTACATTTAAAACTTCAGTCTTTCTATAAGCTTGTTGATTAAGCATTTTTCATTGAAGGCTGTGTCACACCCAAGTGGCAAAAATTGTTAAGGGGGTCCAAAAATTGGTAGCTATTAAAATCATTAGTGACTTTCCCCCCAAAAGGCCATAGTATATAAATAAAGAATATGTCTGGCCTATTAAAATTTCAGGAAGAGTATTTGAATTGGGAAAACACATTTACCTAAAAAAAGGTTTCTAAGAGGAAAAAATAAAAAATGTACTTAGAAATTTTGATCAAGAGAGTATCTTGGGGCTGGAGTGGTAGCTCAGTGGTTGGAGCATTTGCCTGGCATGTGCGACAATCTGGGTTCAAACCCCAGCACCACATACACAAGTATAGGAGAAACAAAGGCTGAATGCAAAAATAGTTGATTCTCTCCCCCTCTCCCCTCATAAAAAGAGATTATCTTGGTTATAAAATAAACAAATCTAATTTTTCATGAAATGTTTAGTAAGGTACCAAATACCAGTTATTGAACGTCCTTGCCTTCTCATTTGAAATTGCACTTCTCTGTCCTCAATTTTTATCTATACTTCATTTACTGCTCAACTTAATATTCTGCTTCAACTTTTACCATATTAATTTTTAACAGAAATCACAGAGTGTACTTTTCAGGTATATATCCTACATTAAAGACAAATTATACATGACTTTCCATGTAAAGATAAAATGTTTGCCATGTGAAGATGTAATTTTTAGATAAGCACTGATGTCCTTTTATGTCTATATTGAACTTTAATAAATTCATTTATTGGAAAATTCTGATAAAGGAACCATTGAACAAACACTAAAATGCACAGGAATCCCTTAGGAAAGCTTCCTAAAGTACAGATTGATTCAGTAACCCTAGATGAGACTTGCGAGTTTCTAATAAGCTTTGTCATGACAGTGCTGCTGGTCACAGATCACACTTTAAGGGAGAAGGAGTAAACTTGCATCTGTAACTTTAAGACAGCAACACAAAAGTCTGAGAAATATCTTAAAGAGCATCTAAAATAAGATAACAATATTTGCTTTTAAAACACATCACACACACGCATGCCTGGTCTCTGTCACACACACCACCTTGAGCTATCCTGAGCAAACAATTGCCGAAGCTCCTTTACATGTCTTTCACTCTACTAACCTGAACTTCTAAGTCTATAAAACTGGAATCATGTGCTTTTGGAAACAGGATGACCTTGAGAAAGACCTTGACACAGGACGATTTCTAAAATGGGAGCATGGTGACGGGAGCCACTGGACACAGCTAACAATGAGTTCTGTGCTTTAAAGCCTTTGCCCTTCATTTTCCAGTCACCACTAAATAATTTGTTTTGTTAGCAAAGAATTGGGAAAAAATATTTCAACTGATTTTATGATGTAATCTTTCAAAAGTGTTTATCTGTATGAATACTTACATTTTTGGTTGATTAGTTTTTAATTAAAAATCTCCAGTTCATAACAAATTTGCAATAAAGTAGAGTGTTATATGGATGTATAAAATGCTTTCCCTTTAACTAAAGTCTTAGGTAAATATTTTCTTCTGCTTTGCCTAGTATTAGTATATTCTAAATATGTTTCTCATAAATGTATCTAAGGTGTATCTGCATCAGAAATATCCATAGCTCTTTCTGAGTGTTCATGCCTGACCCTTTATCTCCTCAATCAGATCTTGGAAAACAGCTTATTTGTATTTTTCATCTGTGACCCCCAGTCATTCTCATTTACATGAAAGTTTTAGATCTACTTTGTCAAGAAATTCAGAAATGACATTAATATGCTTTGAGTATGTAGTAGACTGAACAGTGACTCTACCACCACCACTGTGAATCTTTGAATGTGTTCCTATTTGGAACAAAAATCTTTGTAGATGTAATTAAGTCAAGGATCTCAAGATGAGATCACACCAAATTATTGTATGGTCCTAAAATCCAATGCCAAGTGTCCTTATGGTAAAAGAAGAAAAACACAAAGGAAAAGTCAAGGTGAAGAAATGGGAAGCCAAGGGAAATTTGTGGGCTTATGAGACAAGGAACACCAAAGATTGACAGCAGCCACCAAAAGTTTGAAGAGAGGAATGGTGTCTCCAGACACCTCGATTTTGGATTTCTACCCCCAGAACTGTAAAATATATTTACACTGTTTTGAGACAACTTGTTTGCTGAAATTTGTATGGAAATTCTAGGAAATGCATTCTTCAAAATATATAGATTCTGGTCATTAATAATATAACTAATAATAGCTAACATTTGTTCAGCATTTGTGTGCTAGACATAATGCCCAGGACAAACAAGTTTGTAAGCCTTTAAACGAGTTTCTTCCAACTTAATATCTCATCAATCTTGCTTAAGATTCACTGTAAATTAACTACCTCTTTCCCAGTCACTTTCCTAATTATTTACTATCTTTTCTTCTGGGCTAATAAATGCAGTAAGTATTCTTTATTATGCACTAAGGAACTTTCTGTGATCAGTCCATATACTTAAATTTTAAGTGGACTGACTACCAAATACATATGTAGCATTGAACAGTTATTTGCAAAGCTGTATTCTATTTTCGGAAATACAAAACACCATTGTAAAAAGTCTCTTTAGGAATCAAAGCATTATTTTATATGATATTTAAATTACATATTCATGGAAATTTTACCTGTAGTTTGAGAAGAGGAATTTAATACCACTATAAAAGGTATCTTTCAAAAATCTAATGGTATACAAATGCTTTACATATAAACTCAGGATTAAAACCATAGTTTTGAAACATTTATATTTAAAATCCAAGAACCTTATTCTTGTTGCACAAATGGTATTTTTCTATTTCTCTGTAATTATAGCCAATTCATAAATTAATAATATTGATTCAATGCCCATGTTTGAATATGCTAGTGAAGGCCCAGTAAATCCAGAGAACATGGACACTGACTACAAAATGATAAGAAATCAAATCTATATCTTCCTAGGGGTGATATTTAGGAATTTTAAAAATTTCTTTAGACACTTATAAAAATATGTAACACTTCTCATTAATTGAACTTATGCTATTTTAAATACATTATATCAATTAATTATATTAACCTTCATATCATCTCTGAGTTACAGTTTATATGATTTCCACCTTTATACAGGAAAAAACTAAGAACCAAAAGGGCTAAGCAAATTTCCCAAGGACACCTTGCCAGTTAGTACATCAAAACATTAAAACTCAAAAGGTCAAATTTCAAAGCTTACAAGTTTAACCACTGTCCTATACTACCTTTAGTGCTACTAGATTAAAATTAAGTGAATAATTATGTTTTATAAATACAAAAATATTATCTCTGACATATTTGCCAAACAATTGTTCACACTTTCAAAGACTAAGGACATGTTTGGTATTTCAGAACATAAACAATGAATCAATTGTCAGAAAATGATCAGTTGTGAAAAAAATTCTATTGTATGATACATGGTGGAGTCTGCTGGAGTGACTTATTAGAAAAGTTCTTCTCCATAAAAGAAATACTCAGGAAGACCCTGCACATCCCACTTTAGATGTGGTTTTAAGAAAATGAAAGGGCAGTAGCTGCAGCAGCCATGTTGTCACCATGTGGGGACTTAACAACAGGCAGTTCACAAGTTTAGGAATGCAGAGCAGAAATAAGAAAAACAGTTCTTTGATAACTGTTACTACTTAACTCTAAAACTATAAAAACCATGTAATACAGCCCTATGATCTATGACACATTAGTTAACAATTCTGTTATAACTTAAAGCCCAAAGCACCCTGAGAAAAACAAAAATTAAACACTTTCTCTAACAACTATACTTTAAGCTATAAGTAACTATGCTTTCTTTAAACTCCAATTTTTAATTGAAATATTAATATGTAACAGTCAAAATCAAATAATCTAGAAAAAAATCACTTTACTACCTTTAATAATTTCATATAATTTATGAAATACAAAATATTTGAATTTTGTGTTATAATATGGTATAATTTTATGTGTTAAAATATTGAGAAGACTACTAAAACTGCTTAAAAATGAAACAAATCAATACTTTATCTGATAATTTTAAAATATAAAAGTACTATTTGATAACCTGGAAAGAAATTGAAATACATCATTGTCCGGCCCCGGCCGGCAGGGGCCGGACAAAGCATTCAACTGGACCCATTTGCTCTTAAGTTCTCCACACACTTTATTTCTCTCTTTACCATGGCTAAAGGCCTCCAGGCGCTTCCCGCCTTCCCTCTCAGAGTCAAGGCCCTTAAGGCATTACATTTAGAGACAAGGCTATTCACATTCATAGTCCTTGTTTCTACTGCCATACCAGAGTCACTGTTTCTGCAGCCGAGGCTCTTACTGCCTGCATCTTCTACTGCTGCTGATCTCTCCGCTGTCTCTGCTGCTGCTGCCTGACTCTCTCAGGCAGCTTGCTGTCATCTCCCTGCTTTCCTCCTGGCTGCTTCTGGACAGGGCTGCTTGCTTCTTCTCTGGCTGCTTCCTCCTTGGGCTGCTCTCTCACTTGCTGTCTGGCTGCTTCCTTCTTGGGCCACCTTTCACTACCTGACTAGCTGCTACTCTATTTATCCA
>PVKS010031643.1:0-23264 GCA_004027875.1 Aplodontia rufa | reverse complement strand
ACCAATAAAGTCAGCCCAATTATCTTGGAATATTTCCAGAGTTTGCAGGCTTATGACTTGGGAGGGTAGGAGAAGGATTTGCTCTGAGGCAACTCTTTCACTCCCTGATCCAATTATCTCTGGTTTAATTGCCCTGCAAGCTATACTGACTACTGGTTGTCTTGGGGTCATAGGGGGATCTTGGAGATGGTAATGTGAGTCCAATACAAAGTTCTGCCCACCTTGCTAGTATGTTCAAAATGGCTGCAACCCACACTGCTTTAGACTGAAAGGGGGGGCAATGTTCTGTCCTCCAGAGTAGAGATGACAGGAAGTTATCCCAGTTTGAGATACATAGAGCAGAGCTCCTGTTTGCACTCGGCCCATTCACAGAAGAATAAAGGATCCTGTCAGTATTGTGGGGAAATCTGCCTTAGATTCCCAGTTCCATTTCCCTACCTGCTTGTCTGAAATTGCTGCAGTCTGGCATCCTCACTGGTGAGAGGGGTAGTCTTCCTCTTCCACAGCAGCAGAGATGCTGAGAGGACCTGCTTTTAGCCCAATAAAAGCTTTCTAGAAGGAGTCTGTCTCAGCATGGCTGAAGGGATCAGACTGAGTGGATGAGCTATCCTGTGTATTTTCAAAACTATACAAATGTAATGTAACTAATTGCTACAAGATTTATTAGAGTTGGTAAAGTAGGATGAAGGTATAAATCCCACAGTGTTCAACAAATACCAGAAAATTTACAAGAAAACTCTGGGAAAGAACAATAATACAATGTAGCTGACTTTCCTAGTGTAGAAAATTTATATTAAATAATAATTTAAAGAATATCACAAAGGTATAAAACAGAAAATTTTTCCAGGAAGATAATAGAGGGTCTGCACTTAATTTTCAGCTTATATTCATATTTATGAAAATAAACATTACAAAAATTGTTCTGTTCCTTGGAAAATTGCAGATTAGTTACCAAAACATGTTTTACATAATAGGTGATCTGTAAAAAATGAAAAAATTTCACATTATTTTAGAGATTGTGAATATGAATTGTAATTGGTTGTTCTACCCTTCAGAAAGAAAAATAATTCCATCTTTCAAATAAATTAAACTGTCTTTTTTCTGAAAATTTCTGTTAATTTCTTTAGAAGGCCACAGCTGAGTGGTGAATTTTATAGTACTAAAATTGAAGAATAATCTTTTTTCTGAAAATTTCTCTCAGTTTCTTTAGAAGGCCACAGCTGAGTGGTGAGTTTTATAGTACTAAATTTGCAGAATAATCACCTGTGATTATTTATGCAGAGTCAGTGGATTTTATGTAACTGGTGAGAAGGCCCTATTTATTACTTTCAGTGTGTCCTCTGGTATTAATTTCATTCCATATTGATATAATTTTGAAAGAACCAGATGCATTTGCAGACATGGTATTATGACAGCTAGTCATACTCTTAACTTTGAGAAGCTTAAAGGTGTTGAACTTTACACAACTGCTCTGCTTTTTAACTGCTTTTTCATCTACTCCATCTTGCTCCTTGACACTGCAGTGTTTTCAGACTTTATCTGAGCATTGCATTTCTCAAGGGAGGACTAGTCACGCAATGACTCTGAATTGAATATGTGCTTTTCATAGAGGGGGAGTTTTGTGCTTGTTCTTGAATTGTGATGACAGAAAAATTAAAGCTGCTTGAACTGTTACAATCAATTTATGTGAAGTTTAAATTATACGACTGAGATAACATGTTAGATGTAATAAGTTCTGGCCTTGTGCTTTGATTAAAAAGAAAATGCTTTAAAATTTTATTTTTGTTTAGAAAAGTAATTCTCATTTCCTACAGATTTCCAAGATTAGAAGAATTTCACATTTGTATTTTATTGGAATCAAACATCCAGTGAGATGACTTCAAAATGCCAATTTTATTTGTATTGTTTGCTAATTTTTACTAGAAAACAGTATGCATCATAATAAATAAAAATATACCATTAAATTAAACGTAAATTAATTAAGCTATCTGCCAGAATATATGAGAACAAATAAATTCATTATAACATAGCTTTCGGTATAATCAACAGTGTTAATTCTTGTAGATATCAACAATCTAATCAGATATCTAAAGTTATCATTTATATTTGACATATAAAAGGAAACTGGAATTAATAATTTTGAAATTATTTTTAATTTATTTGTATATCATCTTACTGCCTTAATACAACTTTTCAACATGTATAATTCATTTGATTTTTATCTCTAGAGTGTTTTGGGCAACATGGAAAAATCCTTTCAATATGTATGTGCTTCCCCTCTGGAGGGTCTAGGTAATTGTTTGGAATGTCAACTATTGTTCAGATTATAGTTTACTCTTCATTTTGTTGCTGTTCTCTTAAAATCTATCTGTGAGAAATAATCTTAAATATTACTAAGTATCTGTAAAAAACTTCACATTCCAATTTCAAAATAACAATAATAGAATGTTAAGCACTTTTTAAACTCACAGTTAAAATATAAGACAGAAAAGTGGTTAACAAAATATTATTTAGAGTATATTTTATGTCAATTTGTGCATTTTAAGCTACTGTTGATAGAATTTCAGGAAATACATGGGAGAAGTCAAGAAAGTATTCTTTCATTTCTGAAATGGTCCATTTAGTTATGATTAGGCAACTCAGAAAAAATAATTTAGTTATGTGAACCCAAGACCTCAGTTTTCACAGATAAACAGCAAAGCAGTTTGACTAATCTTCTAAAGCCAATCCACTTATATTTGACATGGCAATGCTTGTTAGGAAATATTTCATGGGCTAAACTCTAGATAGCAGAGTGATTTGTGTTTTCTTCTCTGGTCAAATATGAAATTAGTAATATTAAATAACCTCAAACTGATTTAAATAAAGGAAATGATTACATTTAACAATACCATTATAAAGAAACTGCTTGAAAACAGATGCTATTCTTAGGCATTCCTGAAAGATAACCAAGAACTACATAAATAAATGGCATTTATCTTTCAAGACTCTATTTGTAGCAATATAAGCAAATATATAGTATGTATGAAATTATTAGAAATAACTCCATTTTAAAAATTTCATGAATTATTCCTGTAAAAGATTGTCAAAGGAGGAATGATTTCAACCCAACAGCAGATCATAATTTTTTGTAATTTATAAAGAATGAAAACTTCATCACGCATTATAGCATATTGGGTAAAATTTCTGCTAACATTGTCATGTATACATTGACATTATATAAGCCAAATGGTTTGGGTTAAATTGAGAATTCTTCTTTCATGCTGTGCTGAAAATAACTAAACTGGTTTGAAAATCATGTAGATCAAAATCAGCATGACTGAATTATTCAATATAATACATTTTAGCACTAAAATCAGATACAAGCACAAAAATAAGGAGATTAAAATGCAAACAAATATTTTAAATTACATTGAAGTGCAATATCTTTTAATAATTAAGTACAAAATATACTGAAGTATTTGTTTTAAATCAGCATCTATTTTTATATATATTCTTTTAAAGATTTTAATAAATCTTTTAAATAAGTAACTCATTTAGTATTCTATTAAAGGAAATTAAAAATCCTGTTGTACATAGAAAAAATATATACAAAAACATTTTCAAATTTAATTAAGTATTTTAGCAGTTTTGTAATTTAAAATGCTATTCCACTGATTTATGTACAAAAAACTTTTTGAAAAATAATTTATCAATGAATATAATTTTATACTCTACTACTAAATCTATTGATACTCCATACCTTTGTCTGTATAATATTGTGAATTTACATATAGTGTAATAACAAATTTAGAGGGAAGAGCAGTATTTTTTCATGGATTTTGCAGAATTTTAGGTTATGTTATTTGACAAGCTATGCTACTACTTCAATATCTTTCTTTGTTATTTTATATTTGTTAAGAGCTCTATTTTCAAATTTCTTCAGTTGAACTTGTAAAGAAAAAAGTGTTTCAAACTCAGATATTTGTTTGAACTGTCAATGTTTTTGGGTGTCAGCGAAATGCTAAGTCAACATGACCAAAAGGCAATAAATCATCATCATTATTATTGCTACTACCATTGTTCTTTTAACCTAGAACAACTGTAAAATTTAAGGACAGAAAGTAGAGACATTACTAAAAAAAAATGTATTTATTTCATGAAACTGAGGAATGAAATAAATCTTTAGCCAAAAGTATCAGATATATATATTAACTTTAGGTAGAAGCAGGAGTTTAGAAATGGTAGAAATCACTAGGTTGACCCCTGAGAAAAGTAATTTGTTAAATATAAACAACTAACTCATCATTTGAAAAATCACCTTTGTAGAAAATGTTATTCTAAGTCACAAACTACCCAGACAAATGAAGCTTACTTGAGGAAAAATATATTTTGCCATTATTATTATTAAATATAAAAAAAACACTTGTTCTAAAACATTTTATGAGTTTGAGAGATGTTGCCACTTCTTACCACATTAGCTTGGGGTGTTCTTGTGTTTTTCAACTTCAAAGCACTTATATATGAATTCTCCTAAACACTATAGGCCCAGGGACCCTTTACTTTTGTCATTAATTTGAAAGAGAGCACAAATGTTTAATATTTGTTCATTAGTAGCAAACTACTAATGAGAAAGTATTTAAGGATAAATGGCTTTTATTTCTGTAGTTCTTGTTTATCTATCAGAAACACAAAATTCTGGTTAACCGGATGTAGAACTCAGACAATGGCAACTTCTACTCTCAAAGTAATTAGAGTCAAACTGTGTAGTCCTTGGAGAAATTTCCATGCATACGAAGTGGGATGTTCAGCAGAATTAGAGTAACTCTGAGCATCATAACCACTCTTGGTTTGGTGTCTCAGTCTGATGTTCTATATGTCTATCTTCCTCCCCAAGCTTCAACCTCCAATTGTCAAACATCTGCATCTGATATGGCAAAGATAGTATAACCTGAATTTTTACATCCAAAGCATGTTGAAGAAATACATGCTGTTAGATACACTCTTTACTCTGTAAATACATATATACTTCAAAATACTGCACACAACTGAAATTTTCTGTAATGTTGAGTTATATTATTGATGATATTACTTTCCTTTTTTTACTTCATTTTTGTAGTTCTCCTTTCATTTGTATCAAACCAGCCACTACAGAAATACATTCATTATCAATACTACCCAAGACTATCCCATCTTAAACTGGGAAACAGAAAGCTGAGAAATACTATAACTAACTGTAGCTAACAATGACTGGCAGCTTGGTCAGGAACACACACACACACACACACTCACACACACACTCACATACACACACGATGTTGGATTTAACCTCCAGTCTTTGACCCATGTGTTACTAAGTCAAAAATAAATAAGAATCTTGCTAATAGGTTGTATCACCTCAGCAGAAAAATAAGAACTTTATTTCTCATTGAGGATTTTTTTTGTTTTATTTTCAGTATCCCCTCTGCCATTTTGTACACTTTTATTTCAATTTTTAAAAATTTCATTTCATTATTTTTTTCCTTTTTACACTCTGCAATGTTGTGTGGGTATGGTTGCATAGGTATGTGAATTTTCATGAGATGAATTGGACATATATATTCATATAATCTTACTTTTGTTGGGATTGCTTTCTTCATCAATTATTTACCTTACTTTGAATTAAGTTGCATATGTGGATTTGAGTTATTTTGTTCTTCCATCTGTTTGTTCATATCTTGGGCTTTGTTCCTCTTATTGACTTTTCCTCACTTTCTTCCTCCATCAACAGTCAATGTTTCTTGTCCTCTCTTCCCTTCTTTGATTTTTTTCATGATTTTTAGTAATTTTATCACTCCTTCTTTATACCCATCAACTGCTACCTCTCTCGTGTCACTTCTCTGTTTACTTTGTAAGTATTCAAACTTTATTTTGCCTTTCTACCCTATTTTATCTTCATTTAAGAAACAGTACTCAAGGACTGGACAGTGGCTTAGTGGTTATGGTGCTTGCCAGGCATGTACAAAGAGACAGGTTAAAACCCCAGCACCACAAACACAACTAAGTGTCAAAATCATGATAGCCGCATGAAAAACTAAATAAAAATTTGATTCTCTCTCACTTTCTCTCTCTCACTGTCCCTCCTTCTTAAAAAAGAAAGAAACAAACAAACTGTGGTCACATTATCTGATTGAAATATTTAGTTTATGTAACTCCTGACCCATTCACATTATTGTGATTATTAATACACTGAATGACATAGCAGGCAGCTTGTGTTAAATGCTTGATCTAGTTCACAGTTTTGAATTGTTGAGTCTGGCAGAGGTGAAAACTAGTGTTAGAGATGCCAAAGTAGATACAATTTATTTATCTTAAGATCTTAATCTGTTGATAACATTAGTGTTATTTCTGCCACCCTCCCCTTTCTCTAAAGGGTTTGGGAAGTGATTTGGACACTTTAAAATTATAGAGTGGAAACCCTGCTGCTGAGTAAAGCCTACAACTGTCAGATGAAAACAACTGTCACTCCTCATTGCAAACCAGACCCACCAGAGTCCCAGCTATAATTCAACACATAGAATAGAGAAGATAAAAACCTCATAGCAACACTCAGGCCCCAAAGTGGAACAAGAAAACAGTGACATTAGGTCTCTCTATTAAATATATACTAATACATCAAAAATGGAGAGCAATTAAGAACTAAAAGATAACTACCCACAAAAGGAGACACAGATAACACAGAAAAAGAGCAAAAGGTGCCCATCTCAACTGATGCAAGAAATCTGAAAATGTGAGGAAACTGACTAACAAATATCTTTCCAAAATAAACAATTCCCCAACAAAGAATTCCATAGATATGGAAGTGGATTAAAATTTCAGAGAAAGATTATAAAAATATTATTGTTGATAATTTCAATAAGCAAGTTAGAGCAGTGGCTCAGGGGTTGGAGTGCTTGCCTGGTATGAATGGGACCTATGTTCAAAAACTAACACCACATATACAACCAAGTCTCATAGAAACAAAGGTCAGATGACAAAATAAATTTAAAATATTGATTCTCTCTTTTTCTCTTTCTCACTCTCTCTTAAAAATTTCAGAGAACTAAAGAAGATAAAAGGGATAGATAAAAAGAACAAATAAAGGAGGTGAAATAATATTTCAATAAAGAAATAGATATAATTAAATGAAACCAATCAGAACTCCTGGAAACAATGAATAAAATTTAAAAATCTGAAAGTATCACCAACAGACTGGAATGAGTAAAATATAAAACTTCAGCATCTGAAGACAGAACTTCAGGCCTTGAAGAAAGAGTATATGAACTTGGATATTTAGAATGCAGTAAGGGGAAAACAACGACCATGATTAGAATATACAAGAAATCTGGAACAGACTCAGAAAAACAAACTTGAGAGTCATTGGGACTGAATAGAATATAGAGATACAGAATAAAGGCATTAGGATGATATTCAATGAGAGAGTAATAAAGATTTCACACTGTATTAGAAATAAGATGGACACCACATAGAGTATACATACAGTACCCCAAATAGATGAGATCAAAAAACAAACTCTCCAAAACACAGCTCAAATGCCTAAGGTAGAAAATAAGGGGAGAATAGTAAATGGGTAAGAGAAAAAAACGTTGGATCACATTTAAAGGCAAACCAATAAAACACTTCTGTCTTCTCAACACAGATCCTAAAATCAAGGAAGACCTGGAATGAGATATTCCAAGATTAAAAACTAAACAATTTCCAGTCTAGATTTCTGTATGAAGCAAAGATATTTTTCAATTCTGATGTAGAAATAAAATGCTCAGAATACGGCTATAATAAAACAATTCATGACTACAAAAATTACTCAAAGATATTCTGCACATAAGGGAACCCAAAGCAAACTCCAAAACTCCCAAATAGATAAAGATCTTCAGAAGCACAAACAACTAACTGAAATCAAAACAGAATTAAGTGTAGCAAACAAATCTAAATGGCATGAAACTATAAACATATTATCCTAATAATAATGAATGTAAAAGTTCTCAAATCTTTAATTAAAACACATAGTTAGCAGAACTGATCAAAGACAAGACACACCTATTTGTTGTTAGCAAGAGACTCATCTTTAAGCAAAAACACCCACAAACTGGAAGTGAAAGGATGGAAAATATTTTTTCATGCAAATGGAGCCCCTAAATAAGCAGGTGTAACTATTCTCATATCTGAAAAATCACATTTCAGGAAAAATTTAATAATAAGAAACAAAAAGATCACTACATACTGACAAAGTGAACACTCCAAGAAGAATATATAACATTAGTAAATATGGAGGTCCAGGCCCATAGCCATGCAGAACACACATGTCAAGGACCTCAGTTCCAGGCCAGCAGCTGTGCAGGACACACCCAGCCAGAATCCCCGCAGGAATCCACCCCAGCAACCTCTACATAAGGACTGGGGCCTCAGCTCCAAGGCCTACAGCTATAGAGGGCGCCCCCACCTAGGAAACCCAGTGCCAAACACAGCAGCCCCTGAGCAATGGAACAGGGCATCAGGAACAGGGCTTTTAGGAAAGATAACCCCCCAGTCCCAAGCCGACCAGCCACCCCACACATATCCACCCAGACATAGTGCATTCCTGTCAGATCTGGATCCATTAGACCCATACCTACTGCCAAAGATCCCAGGTCCAGTTGCTGTGTGCAGGGACCCCATTCAGGCTAATTCTGAGACACTAGGCCCCACTAAAGCATCCCAGCTGCTGTGCGTATACAAACCAGAAGTCTGCAATGCACCCTGAACAGATTTCAAATCAATCCTCCAAGGATTAGATCCATAAGTCACAGCCAAATGAAGTTCCAGGTTGAAGCAGCTTGCTAGAAGAAAGTGGTGATTACAGAGCTGGTGTCTGACCCGACCCTTTGACCTGCAAAGGAGAAGTACCTCCAGACCTGCAGACTTTCACCATGGGGAAATTCTATTCAAAGATCCAGAAGAAGACTTTTGAAATGAGGTATCAAAATAGAAAAGATTGACCACAAGCTTACAACTCATCAGCCAAGGAACACATAGACAAGCAGTGAAATGAAAACCTAGAAATAATTATCAATGATCTGATTAATAATAGGAACAAAGAACTAAAAAAAGAATTAAAGAAGGGACTAAGAGATGAAAAACTATATTATCAAAGAATAGATATACCGAAAAAAGAAGTAACAGAGCTAAAATCTTTTGTCAGTAACATCAGAACAACACAGAAAATATTAAAAATAGACTAACCTCTATAGAAAATAGAACCTCAGCTCTGAAAGAAAGAGCTTTCAACAAAGAAGATAGGCTGAGTAAGCTTGACTGCACGGATGACAAAAGAGGAAAAAAAAATCACAGAGCATGCTAAAGAAAATTATTCCCATATCAAAACAGACTCTGAAATGCTCATCCAGGGAGCATACAGGACCCCCAATAGGCCTAATCAAATGACAAATTAACTGAGACACATCATATTCAAAATATATAACAGGAATATCAAAGAAAGAACATTAAAAGTGGCAGAAGAGAAATTCCAAATCACATTCAAAGGCAAATCAATAAGGCTCACATCTGAATTTTCACCTCAGACTAGAAGCAAGAAGATCATGAAAGAAGATCTTTCAATCTCTCAATGACCACAACATAAAGCCAAGAATATTATACTCAGTGAAACTCAGCTTCAAATTCATAGGGAAATAAGAACATTTCATAATAAGATCTAACTTACAGATTTCAGGAACAGAAAACAAGTCTTACAAGAATCCTCTAAGATAAACTCCAGATAGAAGAACAAGCAAACATTCCTCAAAACCCATAAACAGGAAATTCAATAAAAGTGCATGCTATCAAAAGACAAACAAGAAAACACAGGACTCACTAATAAATCACAATGACTATGAACCACAACCACATAACTATCCTAACACTGAATGTGAATGGTCTCAACACAGTAATTAAAAGAAACAGAACAGCAGATTGGATGAAAAAGCAAAATCCAACAATAAATATGTGGAAAAATTACTCCATGACATAAAACCAATTGTGGACCTCAACTCGAGAATACTAGGAGACTTTAAAACTACTCTATCACCGATTGATAGATTGTCAAACAAACAATAAATAAATAAATAAAGAGAGCTCCAGCCTAAACAACTCCATAAATCAAATGGACTTAATAGACATCTGTAGAATATTCCACTCCAAATTGGCTACATATACCTTCTTCTTAGCAGCACATGGATCCTTCTCCAAAATAGAACATATTCTAGTTCACAAAGAAAATTTCAGCAAATATAAAAAAATAGATATAATTCCATCCGTCCTATCAGACCATTATGCCATGACCCTAGCAATTAACAGCAAAACTCATAACACAAAACACACATGTACATGGAGATTAAACAATACACTGTTGAATGAAGAATGAATCCACAAAGACATGAGAGCAGACAAATCAAGAAATTCTTGGAAGAGAATGA
The DNA here is from genome assembly GCA_004027875.1 of Aplodontia rufa. NCBI lineage: Eukaryota > Metazoa > Chordata > Mammalia > Rodentia > Aplodontiidae > Aplodontia > Aplodontia rufa. The sequence continues at coordinate 12,798 of PVKS010031643.1, read as the reverse complement.
GAATAAAGACACAACACATCAAAACCTTTGGGACAGTATGAAAGCATTCTGAAGGGGAAAATTAGCAGGCTACAAGGTCAATACCGATAAATCAGTAACTTTCCTATATGCCAACAATAATAGGGCAGAAGAAGAAATCAGGAAATTGATACAGTTCACAATATCCTCAAAAGAATGAACTACTTGGTAACTAATCTAACAAGGGAGGTAAAAAAGCTCTAAAATGAAAATTATCAAACATTGAAGATAGAAATTGAAGAAGACCTGATAAGATGGAAAGGCATTTCCTGCTCTTGGTTAGACAGAAATAATATAATTAAAATGGCAATTCTCTCAAAAGCACTACACAGATTCAATGTAATCCTCTTCAAATTTGAAAGTCATTCTTTACAGAAATAGTTAAAGCAATTCTCAAATTCATTTGGAACAATAAGAAATAGCCAAAATATTAGTAAGTAAGAAAGACTAATCAGGTGGATTCACAATATCAGATCTAAAACTGTACTATAGAGCTGTATTAACAAAAATAGCATGGTACTGGTATCAAATAGAAATGAAGACCAAGGAATAAATTAGAATGCTCTGAGACAAACCCACAAATCTTTAAACATGTGATCTTTGACTGAGGGGATTAAAATATTATGTGTAGGAATGACAGAGTATTCAACAAATGTTTCTGGATAAACTGGAAAAGCATTTGCAGGAAGTTGATGTTCAATTCTTATCTCTCACCTTCCACAAAAATCAAATAACAATGTATCCAGGAACTAGGAATTAAACCAGCTACCATACAAATGCTAGAAAGAAAAAATAGGACTCACAATCCAGCATTTGAGAGTGGGCAAAGACTTTCTCAACAAGACTTTTAAAGTGAAAGAATTTAAGTCAAAACTCAATGAGTGGGATGCCATTATACTAAAAAGCTTGTACACAGCCTGGCAATTGGTCAAAATTGTCAAGAGATAATCTATAGAATAGGAGTTAATTATGGCCTTTGATTCCTCTGACATGGGATTCATGGGTCAGAGTGCTAAACAGAAATTTCTCAGTAGAGGACATTGAATAATTCAATGAATACATGAGAAAGTGTTTTAAATCACTAGTAATCAGAGAAATGCAAATCAAATCTCCATTAAGATTACACCTCACTTCAGTCAGACTGGCAAAGATGATAAATACAATCAATAACAGATGCTGGAGGGGTTGTGGGGAGATAGGAACAGTAGCACACTGTTGGTGGTCCTGAAGACTTATACAGCCACTCTGGAAAGCAGTGTGGAGATTCCTGAAAAAATTAGGAATGGATCCACCATACAACCCAGATATTCCTCTTCTGGGTATTTTCCCAGAGGAGTCAGAATGAGCACATTATAGTGACATAGCAAAAACAATGTTCATAGTAGCTCAATTTATAGTAGCTAAATTATGGAATCAACCCAGATGCTCCTTACTAGATGAAGGCATCCAAAAGCTCTGTCAATGGAGTTTTACTCCTCTGTTAGAAACTTATATTGCATCATTTGAAGGCTAATGGATGGCAGTTAAAGAAATCTTGCTAAGTGAAGGTAGCCAAACTCAGACTCATGGGTCGAATGTTTTCACTCATTTGTGGAGGCTGGAGCGAAACCCAGGCTTGGGTGAAAGGTAGTCAATTTCATGTACTGGACATACCAAGAGCACAGCAGCACATCTAGGGGAACCATAGACATGTACAGGGGGAAGAGGAGGGAGAGGCAGAGGGATGGGAGAAGGAGGGAAGATAGGGAGTGATTTAGGACATAATCAATAATGTAGGATACTCTTTACCCCCTGAGGAGTCAAATATTATGTATGTAATCATATAATTGTGTACAATTCACAATTATATATATATATACATATATATATATATTTGATTATATTTGTTAGGGACACAATATAAAAGAATCAAAAGACAGAGACATGGGCAATGTGGGGATAACTATGGTTTTACAATCAAATATATATCATATTGTTACTTTATACAATTTATGATTGTAAAACTATTCATCTTAATAAAAAAACTAAATATGTATTGCCCAAATTTCAGTATACGTAACTGCATAAAAATATAAACAAACAAACAAACAAAAACTTCTTAATATGAAATCCCAGATATACCCCAACACTTATACTACAGGTTGATTTCAATATATCCTTACCACTAACAGAAAGGTCATCCAAAGATAAAATCAATAAAGATATTTTCCATCTATATATTATTATCAAAAGAAAGTAATAAACATCTATAGAATATTTCATGCCAAAATAATTGAATTTAACTTCATTTCAACAGCTCCTGGGACCTTTTCCAAAGTAGACAATATTCTTTGTTGTAATGTAAATTATAGTAAATACAAAATATTGCTACAAGCCCATGCATATTATCAGATCATAATGGAATAAAATGAGATATCAACAGCAATAAACACCACAGGAACTATAAAAAAGAGATTGAATAATATTTGTCTAAATTAAGAATGGATCATAGAAACTACTAAAGAAGTCAATAAGTTCTTAGAAACATGAGAACAGAGGTTAAACATATCAAAATCTAAGAGCATAAAAGCAGTTTTCAATGGAATAATTAAAGCATTAATTGCCTTCATTAAAAAAAGTGGAGATATCTCAAATATATAAGCTAATGATCTATCTCAAGTTCTTAAAAAAGGAAGAACAAGCTAATTCCAAAAGCAGTAGAAGACAGAAAACACTGTGTATCAGAGCTAAAATTAATGAAATTGGGAATAAGAAAACACACAGCATCAATGTAATTGAGTTGTTTCTTTGAAAAGACAAATAAAATTTGTAAACCTCTAAGTCAAACTAACCAAAAAAATGGAGGGAGAAGAACCAAAAAACAAAATTAAGAATGAAAAAGAAAATATCACCGCAGACACTTCTGAAATCCAGAGGATTTTTGGAATTATTTTGAAAATTTGCACTCCAATAAATTTGAAAACATATACAATATTAGCAAATTAAAAAAATTGATCTACCCAAATTGAATCCAGAAAATACAGAAAACCTAATCCAATGCATATAATGAATTTGAAACAGCATTTAAAAACTTCCAGCAAAGAAAAGCCCAGGACCAGATAGAGTCTCAGTAGAGTTCTAGCAGGATTTTTAAGAAGAACTAGCACCAGTCTTTCTCAAATTATTTCATGAAATTGAAAGGGAGGGAACACTGCCAAATATACTCTGTGCAAAGCAGTATAACCCTGATACCAAAACTATATAAAGACTCATAAAGGAAAGAAAACTACAAAAATTCCTTAATCAGCTGTGTAACAATTCTTAATAATATTATCAAACTGAATTGAAAAACACAAAAAGATGGAAAGGTGTCATGATCATGTGCACCATGATCAGTAAACATAATTCACCACATAAATACAACTAAGGACAAAAATCATATGATCACAATATCAGCAGATGAAGAAAAGGCCTTTGATACAATTCCAGTAACTGTCCATATTAAAATCACTGCAAAATCTAGAGATAATAGGAACTTACCTCAACATTATAAAAGTTATAGATGACAAAACTACAACCAACATCACACTGAATGAAGAAAGAGTGAAAGAAAACATTTCCTCTAAAATCTTGAACAAAACAAGAATGTCCTCTCACCACTTCTATTCAGTATAGTTCTTAAAACTCTAGCTGGAGTAATCAGGCAAGAGAATGAAATTTACAGGATACAAATAGGAAAAGAAGAACTCAAAATATCTCTGTTTGCTGATGACATTATCCTGTAATGAGAAAACCCAAAATACTCCCCCAGAAGAATTCTAGAGCTGATAAAAAAATTCATCAAAGTAGCAGGATACAAGTTCAGTGTACAAAAATCAATACTTTCCGATACTCCAACTGTGATTCAGCTGATGAAGAATCCAGGAAAAATATCCAATTCATAATAACCTTAAAAAATGGCAATTTAACCAAAAAAAGAGCTCTACAATGAAAGTTACAGAATACTGTAGAAAAAATTGAAGAAAACCTCAAAAGATAAAAATACTTCCCATTCTCTTACATAGGAAGACTTTTATTGTCAAAATGGTCATATTATCAAAAGCAATATACAGATTTAATTCATTGCACATCAAAATACCAATGACATTCTACATAGAAATATCAAAAACAGTCCTAAAATTCATTTGGAATAAAAGAACCAAAATAGCCTATCAATTTTGAGCAAGCAAAGTGAGGCTTGACATATCACAATACACGATCTCAAATTATACTATAGAACTACAAGAACAAAACAGCATGGAATGGAACCAAATCAGGCATGAAGGCCAACACAGTAGAAAAGAAGACACCAAGACAAATTTACATAAACACAGTTATTTGATACTCCATGGTGGTGCCAAAAATATATATTGGAGAAAACATAGCCTTTTAAACAAATGATGCTAAGATAATTGGATATCCATATACAGAACAATGAATTTATATCCCTGTCATTCACAAAATTCAATTTAAATGGATCAAGGACCCAGGAATTAGTCAAGAAACTTTGCAACTCGTAGAAGAAAACATAGTGTCAACAATCCATCATATTGGTGCAGGCACTGACTTGCACAATCAGATCCTACAGTACAAGAAATAAAATGAAGAATAAGTGGGATGCCATCAAAATAAAGAGTCTTCTACACAGCAAAGGATATAATTAAGACTGCAAAGAGAGACACTATACAATGGGAGAAAATCTTTGCCTGCTGCTTCTCTGAAAGGGAATTAATATCTGGAATAAATAATGATCTCAAAAAGCTTACTACCAATAAAAAATTTTAAAAAATCAGCAAGAGAACTAACAGACATTTCATAAAAGAAAAAGATAAATGTGTAACAAATATGTAAAAAAAATTCAATATCTCTACTAATCAGGAAGACCAAAACTATACTAAGAATTCATCTCAATCCAGTCAGAATGGAAATAATCAAAAATACATTTGATAATCAATGTTAGCAAGGATGTAGGAACAGGCACACACATACATTGTGGGAGGGACTGCAAATTGGTACAATTACTCAGGAAAGCAGCATGCCAATTCCTCAAAAAATTAGGAAGGGAGCCACCAAATGACCCAGCTATACCACTCCCAGGTCATTCAAAAGAACTGAAATCAGCATACTATAAAGATCCAGCCACATAAATGTTTATAGCAGTGAAATTACAGAATCAGCCTAGATGTCTATCAACAAATGAATGAATTAAGAAAAAAAATTGTGGAAATACCAATGGAGTATTACTCAGCAATAAAGAAGAATGAAATTATGGCATTTGCCAATAAATGCATGGGTATGGAGAACATCATGCTAAGTGAAATGAACCAGACTCAGAAAAATTGTTTCAAAATTTTTCTCCCATATGTGTAAATTAAAGTGTATGGTTTAGATGAAAGTTGTCCTCCACAAGCTCAATATGTGAAACATTGAGAGGTGAAATGATTGTGTTATGATACCATTAACCCAATCAATGGATTAATCCCCTCATAGGATTTAATTTAGTGGTAACTTTAGGGTGGTAGGGTGTGGTTGGAGGCAGTAAGTCATTGGAGGTGTATCTTTGGGACGTATATTTTGTATCTGGTGAGTGGAGTTTCTCTGTGCTTCTCTATCATTGTATGAGTGACTTCTCCCAACTACACTCTTCTTTCTCTCAGCCACACTCTTCTGCCATTGATGTTCAGCCTCACCTGGAGCCCATGGGGAATGGAGCCAGCTGTCTGTGAACTAAGACCCCTGAAACCATGAGCCCCCAAATAAACTTTTCCTCTTAAAATTGTTCTTGTCAGGTCTTGTAGTCACAGAAGTGAATAGCTAACTAAAGCACAGAGTAAAATAAGGGAATGGGGGATGAGATTGGATATCACAAAGATATAGGGAAGATCTGTGGAATAGAAGGAGGAGATCTAGAGAGACTAGAAAGGGGAGAAAATGCAGAATGAATTTAACAAAATCAGGCTGTGTGCATACATACATAAACCGAAATGAATTTCACTTTTTGTATATATATGAAACACTAATCAAAAATAAATAAATGAGCAAAAGGAAGATCAGTAGAGTAGAGAAAGAAGAATAGTGGGAAGAAAGAGGGGAAGGAAAGTGAGAGAAATGGAAAATAAAGTTGAGTAAATCCAATTTCATGCAAGTATGATTTTTTCAAAATGAATCCAACTACTATGTATAGATATAATGCTCTAATTAGAATTAAAAAGAAAATATAAAGAGTCAACGACGGTGGGAAAAAGACCATAGTATAGAACCAGGTTTAGTCCCAAGCACAGAATTTGAAAGTGGAACTTATTTTTTTTTTTTTTGGCTATCCTAATAACCTATTTTTTTAAATTTTTGAACAACCATACAAGTTTTTAACAAAATAATATAAGATGTGTATATATTCTGGATATTGCAATTACCCCCAGGAGTGCCCCCCCAATTACCCTCCCTTATCCTGCCCTTCCCCTTCCTACAATATCTCTAAAAAAAGTATTAGGTTGTAAAACATTACATCTTATCTGGATTTAACACATGCTAATAGACCAACTTTCTCACTGTCCAGAAGTGTAGAACAAGAGGGGTGAGTGGATGAAAAATTACAAAGAGGAGACATCAAAGGTAGTGGTTTAACATCAATAGCTTTTCCTTTTTATCTTAGTCCACCCCATTCTATTTGTTAAACTGCCCATTATGAAGTTATTCTGTTTTTTTGCATTTGCCTAGAATTGTAAATTCTAAATATACCTAAATGACTGAAAAACATTAACTGCTCAAGTCAGTTCTTGCAGGAAAGGGAACTGGTAAAACACTGATCTTAGGACCTCCTAATCAGTAACTTTTCTTTAGCTTTTCAAAACCCAGAGTCTCTGATGGTGTTCAGATAATATAAAAGTTCAGACCAAGGATTTGCAAATCCTGTTTCTTAAGGAAAAGTGGAATCATGTTCAACTTGCAGGGAAATAATGTATTTTTCTAAACAATTACAGAGGCTGGACTAGAATATGATTGTTGGTTGTTATTGGAAGGATATTCCAGCAAAAGAAAGGAAAATGTCTCCTGAAAGAGATGGTTATTGAACCTGGATGCATGGCTCAGTGCAGACTTCCTTTCTATTACCCCACTATCCTTCTTTTCTCCCTATAAATACCCTTTGTGTACCTTAGTTCCCTATGACAATTTGTTTTGGTGATGATAGCTCCCCTAACTCAGTATCTATGTGTGTGTACACACACACACATGCGCACGCACACATACACATACACATATTAGTTTTCAATGATAACAATAAAAACACACTTTAAAAAGTCTGTCAATTTAGAGTACTTTTTTCCTTTCATTTAACATCTGATCAGACAACTGCAATTATGCAAACTTGCAAACTTGCTCTGGATAACCTGGATGGAAGTAGAATGAAACAGAAAACTATCATGTGGCTAACATGTGTGCCAAGAAGGTCAATGTATGAAGGAAGAATAAAAATAGATCAATGAAGCCTAGCAGAAGGGAAACAAAAAGTGTTCTCAATCCTAGCATGGCTATTAGGTGGGCCACGGAATCATGCCAAGTTACTAGTGTCTGCACTGCTTACTTGTAAACCCTGCTGGTGCGAGTTGGACTCAATTTTGATGCTACCACTGTGGTTGATGTTTAACTCTCAGGTGTCAGGATGCCTTTCCTTTCTTATGTCATTGCAGGAAAAAATGAGGATTGAGGATACATAATCCATTGCCTCTGAAGGTTGAATCGATGCTACAGTTCTTTCCTTCAAAACAGGAAATGTTTTCAGTTTTTCCTTTCTAGATTTAGATCTGGTTTTGGAATATATTGTAAGATTGCTGGTTGTTGTGAATATCCCAAACAAAAAGATGGATATAGAGGCTGATGTTCATTTAACATCTACAAGATACAGAGAAATGGGGGAAAAAAACTAAAAGGAACAATGAGAAGGTAGAAAAAAGAATGAAATAGAAGAAAAGCAAGAAAGAAATGTCAAAGAATAAAAAGTAGTGTCTGGAGCAGTTGCTCAGTGGTTATTGCAATTCTCCTGCATGATTTATCTAACAAGTGGTAAGATTAAACAAAATTAAATCTTGATGGTCTTCAATAAAGAAGCTTAACAAAGATTAAGGGTTATCAATCATTGCAGGGACTTGGGTTCAAACCCCAGCACCACATACACAATGAAGTGTTGGAGCAACAAAAGCACATGAAAAACTAAATAAAATTTATTCTCTCTCTCTCTTTCACTGTCCCTCCTACTTAAAAAAAAAAGTAGAAATAGTCCTAATTTTGCAACACAGTATAATTAAACAATGAAGAGTTTTGAGAATAGATCTTTTGGATTTCATATTGGTTTTGGGCTTTTTTCTAGAATTTTTAAAAAAAGTATCAAAGTATGTTTCTGTGCCTGTTGGAATAGAAGTGACACACACCTTTCAGATAAAGATGTAAAAAAAAGTGTTAATTGATAACAACAAAATTATGTGATAAAAATCAATATATGATGAACTGAAGTTACTCAACAGCTTCAGCAGAGAAAGAATATATCAACATGTTCCTTAGACTGATGAATAGCTTTTCAATAGATTGTAATTTATTATCCCTATACCTCATTACTATGTACTACTTAAAGTCAGTGAGGAGACACTAAGAGAATTTTAATATTTATCTTCCAATTAGGGTGATTGTTTTAAATTAGCCTCCACTTAAAAGTTTTAAGTGAAATATAGTTGTTGATTCTTTCAGAGCTATTAGTAATAAAAAAGCTGTAGACCTTTCATTGCTTTCATTTATATTTAGCTTTCCAAAATTGCTAATAATGTTTCCTTTTTTCTGTTGGATATTTTATAAATTCTGCCCACATCCCCAAAAGTGCAAACTGGGAATAAAAGGGCTTTATCACTTGTTAGGGAGATCCTTTTCCAGTTAAACTTCCTTGCAGCCAATCAATTTGTCAGATCAGAGGACTATCTTCTGTGAGAGTTCCTCTGAACTGAAGCTGACAGGGTTAGGCCAGGGTCAGCGGTCTGATGAATCAAAAAAAAAAAAAAAAAAAAGACAACTTAAAACGCTATAGTAGAGGGGGCTAGGGATTAGCCACAGATGGCATCGTTCGCATTGATAAAAAACGTATTTGTAAGAGTTAGTTTGCTGGACTTTTTTTCCCCCAACTCTTCTATTCCCTGTCCTCTCAAATGACATTCAGATTAATTAGAAAAGTTAGAAAAGAAAGGGACCCATAAGCCATTTATCTAACAAGTGGTAAGATTAAACAAAATTAAATCTTGATGGTCTTCAATAAAGAAGCTTAACAAAGATTAAGGATTATCAATCATTGCTGTAAGCTATCAAAACTGAGTGACCTTAAATTGTATTGAAGTGAGATGTAGTGACACAGTAATTGTATTGAAGTGAGATGTAGTGACACAGTAACAGAAGCTTTATTGAATGTGTGTGTGTACACACACACACACACACACACACACACATACCAATGCTGCATAAATTTAAATATTTACTGAAGTTTTAAAATTTAATAAATAAAATAACTTTCAGACTATCATTCTTTATCAAAATAAACTTATTACTCCTATATATAGTGCTCAACTATGTCAAAACTTTTAATTGTACATAAAAATTCTTGCTATTTTCAATCTTATAAATTATCATGTTGAAGTCATTAAAGGAACATATTTCTATTTTAACATCAATCATAAAAAGGCCTGAATTTGCAAGTATATGTGTAATATACAATGCATTTTTCTAGTGTGCCAAGTTCCTCAAAATGAATTAGCATGGTCAGTAATGCTAGCTCTCATCTGTAAACATTACAATCATTCTATGTGGTTCAAATAGACAGGTAGTGGCAAGCTTATCACCAACCATCTAAAAAGTTAACACGAACATCACCAAAAGAAAAAAAAAAAAAGGAAAGAATGCACTACTTCTCAGGGTCCTGAAAACTGTTAAAATGAAGCACTTTTACAAAAATATACCCAAAGAGACCCTCCCTGTCTCTAACTCTCTGCTTTCACAAGAAATAATCAAACACATCAGAGAGATTTTTTTCCTCATAATAAAAAAATGTTTTGAACAAAAGGAAGTAATTTAGCAAATAATAAAGATTAATTCTTATACATAAAGTAAAAGTACTTATTCCACAAAGCTTTTTGTCTTTTATTTGGAGACCCTTGATTTTCACCCATAATTTTGTAGGTACATATTCTGTCTGTAATGTTGTATAAACTTATAGTTACTATATAAGAAAGAATGACAATGTACCAAAAGATAAAAAGCAAAGAGACAATGGAATCAAATGAGAAAAGACTATGCTATATATGATATTTTATAAAGAATTCTGTGACTCATGCTTTATTTATTAAATTTCTTCAGTCTGAAATAATAATTTTGTAACTAATTACTGCAAAAGGGTTTATGTAATTCAGTTTTACAAATGATAGTTTCTGAGGAAGCATAAAAATATTGTTTCATATAAAATTAAGATAAAAGGATTTACTCATATGTTTAAAAATTTAATTTTTTTGAGAGAAAGAGGGAAAGAGTGAGAGAGAGGAAAAAAAGAATTAATTTTTAATTTATTTTTCATCTGGTTTCTCCAACATTCACTTGTGTAGATGGTGCTGGGGTTTGAACTCAGGCAAGTGCTCCAAATACTGATACTCTGCTCCAGCCCCTATAATATTAAATTTTATAAAGTGATATTTTGATAAATAATGTGCCACATAAAGAAATAAGTAATAAAATGTATAAATACTTAAAGATTTTAAATAAAATTTGTGAGTGTTCATTCTTCAGCAGTTTATTTTAAAAGATATTTAATGTGTTTGTATATGCTCTTTGAATCTAGATACAAAGTGATTTCTTGCTTTCATCCGGATTTTTTTTTTAAGTGGGGCATCATGGAGAACTTTATTAAGTAAGTGTCAGAAATCCAAAACTGAATTGTAAAATAGGAAAAACTGATGTGATGATTTGAGTTTTTTTAAGAGAGAAGGACAGTGAGAGAGAGAGAGAGAGAGAGAGAAAGAGAGAGACAAAGAGAATAAATTTTTATCAATTTTTATTGAGTTTTTCACATGGCCTTCATTGCTCACATACTTAGTTGCATACGTGGGTGCTGGGGTTTGAACCCATGTACTTGCTCATGCCAGGCAAGCACCATAACTGCCAAGCCCCTGCTCCAGTCTCCTGAATGTTTTTGATAAATAATCCTGTTATCCAATCTTGAATTCTTCCTCTTCCCTTTCTCCATTTCCTTTAATTCCCCACAACCTTTTAATATGAGAATTAAAGGGACAAATGATACTTTTAAGAAAACTGAAGTAATTTAATCTCCATCATTAGTATATGAACTAAAAAAAAGCATTTTATTTTTGACATTTAAATGACCATTTGCATATATTATTTAAGAATTTCTAAATTGTAAGCAAAATATTAAAATTCTTTTTTTGCCGAATGTTGTAATTTAATTAGCTCAAAAATGCACAATTTCTTGGAAAGAGGGAAAAAAAAGAATAGGTAGAAGATAAAGGACAACTTCACTAATCAATGTAGCATTTACTTAAAATTCAGAAATGCAAAATTTTCCCTAAATGAAATTTTATAAGGGACTTTCTGTTCACTCAAACTGGAAATTTTAGGGAGTAAAAACAATGTCTATCACATTAAAAATGGCAAACAGATATTTACTTACATGGCTAATATAATATTCAGGAATTCCTTGTTTTTTTATTATAACTGAGAAATGAAGTTTCAGATCATTTCTTAAATGGCAAGGAAAAGGGCAATTTTATCCAAGTGCTTGCTTCACTTGTCATGAGGAAGAGGAGTGGGAGAAGTCTGTACTTTTGGAGTATAGCACCAAAAATGTATTTTCTAGAAAACCAAAAATATTTTTTCTAAAATGGCACTAAAAGCGAGTGTTATTGTTTTCTATGTTCTAAAGCTAAATAAATTGGTGACCAGTCCATGGTCAGTGTAAAGAATTGTTTATGAAATCAAAGGAAAAGTGAAATATTGCTTAATGATCATAATTATTGAAAGGTAAGATACTACTAACATCAGATGAGCTAAGTAAAAGACATCGAGATTGCTGCTCTTCAATGAAGTTATTTCCAGGTATTCTCTAAGATTTGATAGGTATTTCAGAGTCTGCATTTCTAGAGACATTTATATCACTGAAAGCAGACAAGAGAAACATCATATCTGTAACTTACATCGTGATACCCATCTATGGGAAAGATGACAAACAGCATCATGGAAACAATTTAGAAAAGATGTATTATGATGGTTTATAGCAATTATGTTTCTCTGGGTTGATCAAGCACTCCCACATCAAAGGTTTATGTACTATAACAATAGCCCTCCTCTTTTTCAATTATGAGTAAAACTGGACCTCACAGTCTGCTACATAATGATAAGGGATGGGATGTTAGAGGGTAGGTCCCCAAAGAAAAACCCTGGTTAGTGCTCAGTAGTAAGGCTTCTGTTTCAAGATACATCAAATGCTCCACTTACCTTAGAATAAATAAGATTTATCAAAACTTCTGTCTCTGTTTGCTGATGACATGATCCTGTATCTAGAAGATCCAAAAAACTCCATCAATAAACTGCTCGAACTCATAAGTAGATTTAGCAAAGTGGCAGGATACAAGATCAACACACATAAATCAATAGCTTTCCTTTATACCAATAATAACAGGACTGAAGAAGAAGTCAGGAATTCAGTTCCTTTCAAGATAGCTTCAA
>PVKS010031642.1:0-23260 GCA_004027875.1 Aplodontia rufa | reverse complement strand
TTGAACCTGGGTCCTAGTGCATGCCAGGCAAGCACTGCAAGTGCTCCAACAGCTGAGCCACCACTCTAGTCCCAAGAGAGCAGTTTTAAGATGGGTGTGGTGACACATGCCTGCAATCCAAGCTAAGGCAGGAGGATTGCAAGTTAAAGGCCAGCTTGGACATCTTAGCAAGACCCTATCTCAAAAAGTAAAAAAGGGGTTTGGGGATTTAACTCAGTGGCAGAATGCTCGTCTAGCATGCGCAACGCCCTGAGTTCGGTCCTCAGCCCTGGGGGAAAAAAAAAAAGTACAAAGTAAAAAGGGCTGGGGATGTGGCTCCGTGGTAGTATATCCCTGGGTTCACTCTCCAACACTGCAAAATAACAAGCTTTAGCAGAGGTGGGAGTGGGGTAGAGTAAATCAAGGTTATCCATAATACCATTGCCGGTTTCGGCGCTTGCCTGGCAAGCAGGAGGACCTGAGTTCAAACCCCAGCACCACAACTAAGTGTTGGAGCAACTAAGGCCATGTGAAAACTAAATAAAGTCGTTCCTCTTTCTCTCTCACTGTCCCCCTCTCTTAAAAAAACAAAAACAAAAACCCGGATTAAACTTATGGGTGTTTAACCACTGAGTCACATCCCTAGCCTGTGTTTAATTTTTATTTTGAGGGTCTAAGTTTCTGAGGCTGGCTTTGAACTTGCAATCCTCCTGCCTCAGCCTGCAGAGTTCTGGGATTACAGGTGTGCAACACCATGCCTGGCTCCTGTTTGTTATTATTGTGAGATCTATTTTATTTTGTTTTTCATCTGGTTTTCGTTGCTCTGACACTTAGCTGTATATGTGGTGATGGGGTTTGAACCGGGGTCATTGCGCATGCCAGGCAAGCACGCCAACTGCTGAGCCATGGCTCCAGATGTTTTTTAAATTGATACAGAAACTTGCTAATTTGCCGAGGCTTGCCTCTAACTTGTGATCCTCCTGCTTCAGCCTCCTGATTAGTTGGGGTTACAGGTGTGCAGCACTGTTTAAGGCTTGTATTTCTTAAAAGAGAGGGTGGGGCTGGAGTGGTGGCTCAGCGGTTTCGGCGCTTGCCTAGCAAGCAGGAGAACCCAGGTTCTAAACCCCAGCACCACGTACACAACTAAGTGTTGGAGCAACTAAAGCCACGTGAAAAACTAAATAAAGTTGTTTCTCTTTTTCTCTGTCTCTCTCACTGTCCCTCTTTCTTTAAAAAAAAAAAAAAAAAAAAAGAGGGTAAGAGGTGCTGGAGTGGTGGTTTAGCGGTTACTACGCTTGCCTGGCATGCACAAGTATGAGAGTTCAAACCCCAGCACCATGTACCCAACGAAGTCTTGGAGCAACAAAAGGCACATGAAAAACTAAATAAAAATTGTTTCTCTCTATCAGTCTCTCCCACAAAAAAAAAAAAAAGAGGGTGAGAATCAATTGTATTTATTTTTTTTTATTTTAAAGAGAGAGGGACAGTGAGAGAGAGAGAGAGAGAGAGGGAGAAACAACTTTATTTGGTTTTTCACATGGCCTTAGTTGCTCCAACACTTAGTTGTGTACGTGGTGCCGGGGTTTGAACACGGGTCCTCGCGCTTGCCAGGCAAGCACTGAAACCGCTGAGCCACCGCTCCAGCCCAATTGTATTTATTTTTAAAGAGAGGGAGAGAGGAAAAGTTTTTCCATCTGGTTTTCACTGCTTTGAAGCTTAGTTGTGTTTGTGGTGCTGGGGTTTGAACCTGGGTCTTTGTGCATGTCTGGTAAGCGAGAAACTAAGCTACAGCTCTAGTCCCAATTCTGTTTATTTTTTCATCTGGCCCTTGTCTCTCCGACAGCCAGGTGTGAATGTGGTGCTGGGGCTTGAGCCCACTTACTTGCACACATCAGGTAAGTGCTCTAAATCACTCAGCGGGGGGCGGGAAGCACAGACAGCACTAGGGATTTAACCCAGGGCCTTGTGCCTGGTACGCATTCTTTCTACCAGAGCCACATTTCTAGCCAAAATAGCCTATTTGAATCCTAATCCCACCTAGTGACTTGGAACCATTCCAGCTAGAGAGCCAATCAGTAAAATAGGGTTACAGTGAAGAAATGAGGCAAAATGCCTGATCCTATGGGCAAATCTTCCCTACACTGTGACATAGTGGTGATACAACCCAGTGTCGAATTCCCTTGAATCAGTCTTAGTCTCTGCCAGCCAAGCCTAGTGTAAGCTCCACCATCTCCCTTAACGAATGCCCTGGGCTCAGGTCTTCATCTTTAGCCCCTAATCCTGTCATCTAGAGTTCTCCAGAATGCTTTCCCTTCTAGCACCATGTGTCACTTGAAAATTTGTCAGAAGGAAGGTGGCCAGTGGTGCATGTCTATAATCCTAGCTATTTAAAAAGCTGACACAAGAGATGACAAGGTGGGAGACCAGCCTCAGAAACTTAAAAAGATCAACTCAAGATTAAAAAAAAAAAATTATAAATTTAGATCAATGGTAGTGTTTGCCTAGCATGCATGAGGCCCTGGGTTCAAATCCCAGTATCAAAAATAAACAAAATTCACTAGAAATGTAAACTCTGCCGACATGTGTGAGGATCCAGGTTCAAACCCCAGTACCACATAAACAATTAAGTGTTGGAGCAACAAAAGCCAGATTCTTTCTCTCTCTTAAAAAAAAAAACCCAAACAAACAAAAAGAGGGGTTGGGGATTTAGCTCAGTGGCAGAGCACTTGCCTAGAACGCGCAAGGCCCAGAGTTCAGTCCTCAGCCCTGGGGGGAATAAAGGAATAAAAAAATGAGCTGGAATGGTGGCCAGGCGGTTACAGCACTCATCTTGCATGTGGGAGTATACAGTGCAAACCCCAGCACCCACGTACACAACTTAGTGTCAGAGCAATGAAAGCCATGTGAAAAACTCAATAAAAAAATTGATTGTCTCTCTGTCCTCAAAAAAAAAAAAAAAAAAAAAAAAAAAGGAAAAAGAGAGACAAGTCAGGTACTCCAGATATGTAATGTGTAGAAGCCAGAAATGCTACGCAATTGTGCATAGGGGAATACTGCCTCAATTAAAAATGTCAGGAACAGCCTTTTAAGGCAACAGTTCAGTGGACCAAACTTTACTTAGTCACATCTTTAAAGGATTACCAAGAAACAAAATTAGTCTAAATTGCCGGGCATGGTAGTGCATGCCTGTAATCCCAGTGACTCAGGAGGATCACAAGTTCAAAGCTAGCTTCAGCAACTTAGTTTCAAAATTAGGGGTACAGTGGTTGCTCAGTGGTTGGGAGCGCTTCCTGGCATGTGCAAGGACCCAGTTTCAAACCCCAGCACCACATACATAACTAAGTGTTGGAGAAGCAAAGGCCAAATGAATAAGAATAAAATTGATTCTTTCTCCCCCCTGCCCCGTCTCCCCCAAAAGTAGTTTAAAAAAAAAAAAAAAGAAAACCCCTTACACTGAAGTGATCTGTCTTGGGGGTGGAGTGGTGGTTCAGCGGTTATGGCCTTGCTTGACATAAGTGAGGATGCAGGTTTGAACGCCAGCACCATGTACACAACAAAGTGTCAGAGCAACGAAAGGCACATGAAAAACTAAAATTGATTCTGTCCCTCCCTCTTTTTTTTTTTTTAAAAAGAGAGAGAGAGAGGGACATTGAGAGTGAGGATCAACTACAGTTTTTCATGTGGCTTTTGTTGCTCCCAGATTTCATTGTGTACGTGATGCTGGGGTTCGAACTCGCGTCCTCGTGCATGCCAGGCAAGTGCTATAACCGCTGAGCCACCACTCCAGCCCTGTCCCTCTTTCTTAAAAGCAGATTTAAATATTTGCCCACAGTTCCACATCTACTACTCAGTTATTTTATCCTATGAATATTCTCCTTTTCCCCATCTGATAAAGCAGTAGACAGACACATTTTTTTAAATTTCTCTTTTTAATGATAGAAAAACAAAAATTCTAAAACCGAAGCTTCTGGAAGAACCATTTGTTCTTGCCTGTCTTGTACCTAAAAGAAGAGGGGGAAAGGCATACCAATTAAGAATGAAACAGGAAGACAAAACTCTTTTGTGCAGAATAGTAAAACTATACACTAACATATATCACCAAAGCTTGCTTACCTCTCTTCAAACTTAACCTTTGCCTCCCGACGGGCTTTACGTTTAAGAGCAGGGTCTCTGAAGACATCCTTGTTGACAACAGTTTTGTCCAAGGGGATATCCACAGAGTATCTGGGGACAATGGTGGAGAGGCAGGATTAACTAGAGCTCTCATATAGCCAAGTCCTCTTGAGTCACTGGGGTTTGTCAGGGTCTGCTTCCACAGCAGCACTTGTCTAAAAATGTGCCGAAGGGGCTGGGGATTGAACTCAGTTACAGAGTGGTCCCAGCCTGGCATGCGCGAGGACCTGGGTTCAACCCCCAGCACCATATACACAATTAAGTGTCAGGGAAACAGGCCAAATGGAAAAGTAATAAAAAATAACAAAACTGATTCTCTCTTAAAAACAAACAAACAAACAAAAAAAAAAAAAAACAAAGTTAAATAGCAACTAGATGTTCAAATGTAGCCTTACACCTACAAATGATTTTGATTTTGCTTTTTCAATTTATCTGTTTTTGCAGTACTGGGATCAAGTCCAGGTCCTCAAACATGCTAGCGTAAAGGGCTCTACTATAGAGCTACTTCCCTAGTCCCTGCCTTTTTTTTTTTTTTAAAGGTTGCTAGACTTTTTTTTGAGAGTTAGAGGGAATGAGAGAACATGAATCATCTCCTTGCCTGCTGTATTCAGATTGTATTTGCTACCTGTTGCCACTTAGCAGAAGTCTGGTTTACTGGACTCAATGTCAGGGTATAGAAGTGCTTATATTCGGGTAACCTTTATTGTATTTAATAATATGGCCCCCAAAGCACAATAGCGAATATGACAATATGGATATACCAAAGAGAAGCCATAAAATGCTTTAAGTGAAAAAGTGGAAGTTTATCATAAGTATGGATATGTAGAAAAGAGCCACTGAGCAGCCCTTTTAGTTTTTCATCTACTTTTCTTTGCTCTGACTCTTAGTTGTATATGTGGTGCTGGGGTTTGAACCTGGGTCCTACCTAAGCATCTTTGTTTTTAAAAGAGAAAGGGACAGTAAGAGAGAGAAAGAGAGAAACAATTTTTTATTTAGTTTTTCATGTGGCTTTCGCTGCTTCAAGATTTTGGGTATGTGATACTGGGGTTTGAAGTTGCGTTACTTGTGCATGCCAGCTAAGTGCCATAATCGCTGAAGCCACTGCTCCAGCCCCAAAGTATCTTTTAAGGTTAAATTTAATACTGTGATATACTTCTCATTTAAAATGTACAGAGAGAAAGAGAGAGAGAATCAAACATGCTTGCTGCACATGCCAGGCAAGTGCCTGTAATGTAACTGCTGAACGAACCACCGTTCCAGCACCAGTCTCAAAAAAAAAAAAAAAAAAAAAAAAAAAAAAAAAAAAAAAAAAAAAAAAAAAAAAAAAAAAAAAAAAAAAAAAAAAAAAAAAGCCACCATTGTACTGCAATCAGGCATGGCGTCAGACATCATGTAAGATTATAAGTATAACCCTATATCCCAGGAGGTAGAGGCAGGAAAATCACAAGTTCAAGGCCAGCTTCAGCAACTTAGCAAGACCCTGTCTCAAAATAAAAAGGGCTGGATCTGGCTCAGTGGTTAAGTGTTCCAGCATGTGTACACACACATATACTCACACACAAAGTTACTGATGCCCTGATAGGAGTCTTTGGAAATCCTTATTTTAATATTTACACAGACTTAAGCCATATTCCATTCTCAACTTTCCACAACTCCTATTTTTCTTTTTTAATTTAAAGAAAGGGAGGAAAAGAGAGATAATCAATTTATCTAGGCAAGTGCTCCAGCCCTCCTGCCTTTTTTATTGAGTTAAAAATCATCATCATGGGGCTGGAGTGGTGGCTCAGTGAGTTACGGTGCTTGCCTGGCATGCACAAGTACAAGTTCAAACCCCAGCACCCACTTACACAACTGTCAGAGCAACGAAAGCCACGTGAAAAACTCAACAGAAATTCTCCCTCTCACTGTCCTTTCTTAAAAAAAAAAAATCATCATCATACTGGGGCTGGAGCCATGGCTCAGCGGTTAGAGTGCTTACCTGGCATGCACAAGGACACTGAACTCAAACCCCAGCACCGCGTACATAATGAAGTATTGGAGCAACAAAGCTACATGAAAAACTAAATAAAATTAATTCTCTCTCTCCCTGTCCCTCTCTTTAAAAAAAAAAAAAAAAAAATTGGGGCTGGAGCAGTGGCTCGGCGTTTACGGCGCTTGCCTGGCAAGCACACGTACGTGAGTTCAGACCCCAGCACCACGTACACAACGAAGTGTCCGAGGAATGAAAGTTACATGAAAAACTAAATTAAAAAACAAAACAAAAAAAAAAACATACTTTTTTAAAACTTTCAATAATTTCTATTAAATCCATTTCACTTAATATTCAAGTTGTCAATGTAGCCAGTTTCATAACACTGAAGCTAAGCAGCTATTACCTCAATCTCACATTCCAGCACCCAAGAAAGAGCTGATGATAGGGATCTTATCTATGGATGTTCTGCCCCTGAGCTATACTATATTCCCAGCTATTTTTTTTCTGGGAGGGTACAAGGGATTGAATGTAGACAGGTACAAAAAAAAAAAAAAAAAAACTAAATAAGGTGCTTTTTTTTTTTTTTTGGTAAGAGATTTAGCAGAGTGGCACTTTACCACTGAGCCATATCCCCAGCCCTTTTTGTTTTTCTATTTTGCTGAGGCTGGCCTTGAACTTGTGGTGATCCTCACACTTAGCCTCCCCAAGCAGCTGGCATTACAGACATGGGCCACCACACCTGATAGGCTTCCCAATTCTGGTGTAACAGAACAGTGTATATGATGCCTATCAGTTCAGCAACAAAGTATGGGAGAATGTTTGCTTCTTTAACTTTATTTCTTTAGTTTTTCATCTGTACAATCATAAGTGAATATAAAGTAACAATATGATATGCCTCACTGACTTTTTTTTTTAAATCCAAGAGATACTATATTCTTTTTTTTGTAATAAGAGAGAGACAGAATCAGTATCTTTTTATTTAGTTTTTCATTGCTCTGTCACTTAGTTGTGTACATGGTGCTGGGGTTTGAACCCACATACTTGTGCATGCCAGGCAACCACACAGCTCCAGCCCCCTCACTGATCATTTTTAAAGCCTAAAGCAATTATCCTGAGTGCAACAGGAAAACACTCAGGACCCAATGCCCATGTTCATTCGGGAGACCTGTTACAATTTTTAACTAACGCTTAAAGACAGATAAAGAGCAATTCTTTTTTTTGGGGGGGAGGGGTGGATGGATGGTGGTGTTATTGGGGATTGAACCCAGGGATGCTTTCTTTTTTAACCAGTGAGTACATCCCCAGCATTTACTTTTAATTTATTTATTTTAAAGAGGGAGAATGAGAGAGAATAAGAGAATGAACTTTATTTAGATTGTCACTTTTTTTTTTTGGGGGGGGGACACATAGTTGTATGCATGGTGCCAGGGTCTTCAGGCATGCCAGCCAAACGCTTTACTATTGGGTCACCACTCCAGCCCCTCTTTTTAATTTTTGAGATAGTTGTGGCCAGCCTGCACAACTATGCAAGACTATTTTTGTTTTATTCCTCAAAAGAGGAAAAAGAAGAAAAAAGTTCTGGCAAGAGTCCAGTAGTAGCGTACTTGCCTAGCATGAGTGAGGCACTGGTTTTTAATCCCCAGTTCCAAAAAAAAAAAAAACAAAAACCCTACTCTTTCAACTGCTCACCTTGTGGGCATGAGATGATTGTAGTTATAAACTTTCACAAAAGACTTGATCTTTGACCTTTTGGCGATTTTCTTCTTGCCCATGGCAGCTGTCACTTTGCGGGGATAGCGGTCAATTCCAGCCACCAGAGCATGGCTGTAGGGACGGTCTGAAGTGCCATCATCAATGTTCTAAACAAACAAGTATTACACAGTTGTTATTCACCGAGGGCCCACTTATGTCCTATGCTAGCAATTAAGGTATATATATGTGTCACAACAGCAGAGACGGGTGATATATGCAGCCAGGGAACAGAGAAAACTCAGAGATCATTTTGACTAAACACAATTTCTCCTATTTCTGCACAATTCCAGCTGTAGCACCTATTACCTGTTTGAGCTTAGGTAAATTATCGAAGACCTCCAAACCTTAGCATTAGAAAAGAATCCTCTCAGTTACAGCAAGAACTACACATGACAACACCTGTAAGGCGTTCAAAAAACGTAGACCACTATTATTATTTAAAGCCTCTTTGACGGAGAACGTATAATGTACTAGGTACCCAATTCATCTCACGTTGTTTATTTTGCATTTTCCTCTCTTAAAAGCCCTTATGCATCACCATTCCTCGCCACCTTTCCCCGGAAGTAGGTCTTAAATTCCAAGCCTGTCCACCCTCTACAGCAAGCCTGATCCGCAGACGCGAGAGGAAATAAGCCAGCAAGACTTGGCTGATACCTTCACGATGACAGCTTTGCGACCGGAGTAGCGTCCAGCCAGGACCAACACCACCTTCCCGGGTTTCATGAACTTGCCCATTTCTGCAGAGATGAAGGAGAAAGAGACGCTCTTAAATTTGTAAAGCCAAAGGCTTCTGGGCCGACCCCTGCACGCAAGCCCAGGTCGCAGGCCCAGAACTTCGGACTGCTCGCGGCCGTCCTAGCCCAAGCCACCCAAAGGCACTGCTCGCAGGACAGGATCCGCTACGAAGCCACCAAAGGCCTATGGACGGGAGGCACCAAACAAGTCTGCCCGCAAGCCAAGGATGGAGACGGATTAAAATCCTGTCCAAGCCACTACTTACCGACAGCAACCAGGGCAGCCTACAGCAGAAAGGAAGAAAGGGCACTTCCGCTAACCTTTCACCCTGCGAGGCGTGTCCTCACTTCCTGTCCCGCCCCTCAAGCATTGCAGCTGGGCGTGTATTGGCTCAGCTTGTACTGTGGGCGGAAGCTCACAAGGGAGAAGCCGCGACAGGCCCTTTGTTTGTTTGCACCAGTCTTGTGTGTGTTTCGCTGGGGTCTGAACCTAGGAGCGCTCTATCCCGAAGCTATATCCCCAGTCCTTTCTATTTTTTGAGGCGGGTTCTCACTAAATTGCCGAGATTGGTCTCAAATTTGCGACCCTATTGCTTCAGACTTCCGGTTTGCTGAGATTACAGGCGTCTGCCACTGCGACCGGCCGAATCAAACTTTATTAGCAACCCTACCAATAGATAAGAGGTTTATGCCGGGGAGAGCAGGCGGGCGCGTCTACATGCGCGCTTTCTGCTCGGCAGTCCCTTGGTTGTAGTTCCCTTGTCTGGAGCTAGGAGGGGTACGCAGTCTGAAATTTCTTTTTTTCCCCCTGGAAGAGGAAGGAAAGAAACCAGGACATTTAATGGTGCCCACCGAGTGTGCACTGTTAACGACAAGAGGGAGACACGAAGGTCAACAAGAGCACTTGACTCCATGATTTAGAATCTAGTGATGTCAAAGCCATTACCAACAGGAATACGCATGAGGGAGGTCGAAGAGGATAATACCCCAGGCCAGGTTAATCTACTTTCGCACATTGTCTGATTTGAGCCCCACAGTAACACTATTCTTTTTCCATTCTACAGTTGAAGAAACTGTGGTTTACAGACATATGTCCAGGTGCGGTAGAGCACGCCTGTAATCCCAGTGGCTTAGGAGGCCGAGGCAGGATTGTAAATTCAAGCCCAGCCTCAGCAATTTAGCGAGGCCCTGTCACATTATAAAACACAAAAAGGGCTGGGGATGTGACTCAATGGTTAAGCACCCCTGGGCTCAATCTCTGGTACCAAAAAAGTAAAAGTAAAAAGGGAACCAACCCAATCCTCCCATTCTATTTGGGGTTTGTTATATATATATATCATAGTTTCCCAGCCTCTTTATCTGCTCCTGTCCCTTTTGTTGTGTTTTGGGAAATAGGCACCAAACTTGGACTCTTTTTTAAAAATTAATCAATCTATTTATTGTTGTTTAAACCCAGGACCTCTACTATAGAAGCTACATCCCCAGCCCTTATTTATATTTTAAGACAGGGTGTCTCTAAATGACCCATGTTAGCCTGGAACGTTTAGTTCTCTCGTCTGACCTCCAGAGTAGCTGGGATTTTACGTATGCGTCACTGCATCCAGTCCTTGGGCTCTTCTTGGTCTCTCCCCTGCCACCAGAGATTGAACCCAGAGTGCTTTATTACTGAGCTATATCCCCAACCCTTTTTATTTTTTGAGACAGGGTCTTGCTAAATTGCTAATTGTTTTGGGATGCTTATTAAAGAAGCATTTCCAACCCAACAAATTCTAATTCCAGTTTGGAATAGACCCATTTATTTACAGATACTGAGAAACTGCTCCAAACATAGTTCTGCTTTTTGCTTCTTGGTTGCCATGTCATGAACTGCTTGGTCACAGCCTTTCCTCATGATGTTCTGCCTCACCTCGGGTCCACAGCCATCCAGTCAGAAGACCAGACTGAACCTCAGAAACCATGAGCCAAAATAAACTTTCCTTCCTCCAAAAATAAATAGCCAGGCATGTTGGTGCAGGTCTGTAATCCCAGTGGCATGGGAGGCTGAGGCAGGAGGATCACAATTTCAAAGCCAGCCTCAGCAACTAAGTGAGGTCCTAAGCAACCCTGTCTCAAAATAAAATGGCTGGGGATGTAACAGTGGTAAAGTGTCCTGGAGTTTAAACCCTGGTACCAAAGAAATAAAAATTTAAAAAAGAAATAAAAAGAAATTATTGAAAGAAACAAGCAAACTTACAAGTCCACCACTTTGCTGAAAATCCTTTGTTGGTGTAAATCTCAACTTTGAGATCACAAATGCGAGGGCAGTCCCAGCAATTTAGGGAGACCCTGTCTCAAAAATACATACATATAAACATAAATAGGGTTGGGGATGTATCTCAGAGGTAGAGTGCTACAGGGTTCAATCCCCAGTACCTCCAAAAAAGTGAAAAAGAAATCCTTTGTTGGAACTCTATTCCAAAGTTGGAACTCCTTCACTCCTTTCCTTCCTGTTTTTCCTCCAAGGAAGTTCCTATAACTACTCTACTCTTCACATATCCTCTGGGCTCTAACCACCCTTTAAGCTACTCAAAAGTTTAACCTCTTCTAAGCTCTGGGGTCCATTCTACCTCTCCTGATCTCTGGTGAACGTCTATTCAAATCCTACCCATTCTTCAAGGCTTTTTTTTTTTTTTCAATATAGAGGGACAGAGAGAGAAAGAGAATCAATTTTATTTAGTTTTTCATTTGGTTTTCATTGCTCCAACACTCCATTGTGTACATGGTGCTAGGGTTTGAACCTGCATCGTTGTACATACCAGGCAAGTGCTGTAACCACTGAGCTAAATCCCCAATCCCTCTTCAAGGCCACTTCTTCCTGGCAGAATTACTCTCTTTTCTCTTTGCTCCTTCAGGAACCCAATCTATATTTACCTTTAATATAGAACACATCTTAATTTGGATCAGTGGTTCTCAGAGTATGACCCTCGAATCAGCATAACCCCGAAAGCTGTTAGAAATGCATAAATAATAAAAACTCTAGTGGGAGACAGGAGAGGTGGCTCAGCAGTTAAAGTGCTTGCCTGGCATGCGTGAGTACGCAGGTTCAAACCCCAGCACCACTTACACAATGAAGTCTCTAGGGGTGGGACACAGTGATCTGTATTTTAACAAGTTCACCCAGTTTCCATTTTGGTATCTCCCTGGCTAGATCGTGTTCCTTAGGGCAAGTAGTATCTAACTTTTTTTTTCCTTTTGCAGTACTTTGGATTGAACCCAGAGACACTTTATCATTGAGCTGCATCCCCAGACCTTTTTTTTTTTTTTTTAAAGAGAGAGGGACAGTGAAAGAGAGATACAGAATCAATTTTAGTTTTTCATGTGGCCTTTGTTGCTCCCACTCTTCGTTGTGTATGTGGTGCTGGGGTTTGAACCCGTGGACTCGTGCATGTAAGGCAAGCGCTGTTACTGCTGAGCCACCGCTCCAGTCTCCCCTGGCATCTTTTTTGAGACAGGGTCTCACTAATATGCTGAGGCTGGCTTTGAACTTGCGAACCTTCTGCCTCAGCCTCAGTGAGTAGCTGCACTCACGCCTGACACTTCTGTTGGATACAAACCCTCAACTTTTTCCTTTCATATCCTTATTTCTGGGTTGACTGTCCCTCCTTTCCTCCTTTGTCCTGTCTCACTCCAAGCACCTAGCAGATACCTGACTGCTGGAATGTTGGTGGGACTGCCTTTAGGTTTCATGAAGAACTTGGCAGAACATCGGTCTGCCCATTGGTTCTTTGGCAGCTGAAATTGCTGTCAAATATGCAGAAAATATTTTTTCCTCCCCAATGTGAGGGTAAAAGGAGGAGGCCGATAAAAGAAAACAAAAGACTTACAAACAACCTAACAGCATGAGGTAATATGATAAAGAACAAAGGGTTTGGATACAGGCAATTTTAATTCAAATCCCAGCTCTTTTGTCAACATGTAAATCTTGACAAAATACTTTTGTCCTGTTCATGTTCCTTAGCTGTAGAGAAAGTACTGTGCCACCATATAATTAGTATTAAATTAGGATGCCACAAAAATGTTTCCCATCATGTCATCACAAAGTCTTAGTGCAAGTGAGTTTTTGCGAGGATTAGGAAAAGATAATAGGGTGATGATGTCAGGGCTATGCCATTTTATACGTCTATACCAGTTATAAACCCACCTAAATTCTGCCAGAAAAATGGATTTAAAAGTGCCAAATGTAAAAGTAGCATATGTGTTAACACCTACTGTGGGAATGGGATTATAGGCCTGTGCAAGAGGGATGATAATGTCCGGGAATTTTTTTTTGGGGGGGAGGGTACCCAGGATTGAACCCAGGGATACTTAACCACTGACAGTCCTTTTTATTTTTTAAGACAGGTCTCATTAAGTTGCTTAGGGCCTAAGTTGCTGAGGCTGGCTTTGAACTTAACAATCAATCCTCCTGCCTCAGCCTCCAAAATGCTGGGATTACAGGCATATGCCACTGTGCCTGGCTCCAGGGTACTTTTCAGTGAATTTGTTCCAGTAACAACCACACACACACAAATCACTACCAACATCAAATCTGAGTTGATCCAGGGCAGAGGAAGCAGACAGTTTTCAAAGAAATATAATCTGGTTCATGGAACGATAAGGCCAGACTCAAACTAAAATCAAGGGGTTCTACAGTCTTTGCAGAGAAGCTACACAAAATACTATGATTTTATTAGCAGCCACAGATGTATCATTTTTCACAATATTTTACACTTCTCTTTCTTTTTTGATCGTGCTAAGGATCAAACTCAGGGCCTCAGGTGTGCTAGGCAAATGTTTTACCATGAAGTTATATTCTCAGCCCCTTAACCTTATCTTGTTTCATAGGAAAATTAAGACTAATTCTAATGAAATACCAATAATGTATCTTAAATAACTAATGTTGGTGAAAAAGTTTAAGTTAAAAATGTACTACATAATAGTGCAGAGACTAAGTGCAGCTGGCAATTTCATACATGAAAATAATGCTAAATCCTTAGTATTTGGAGTGACGTATTTTACCCATCTTTGGTCAGCCCTGGAGAAGTACCCATCGCAAGCTGAATGACAAATAGAAAAAAAGCTAAAATACTGAAGACCAAAAAGGACCACTCAAGAGTCAATTTACAGTGAAACACTGGTCTGTAAACAGTGATCTGGCATAGTTCCTATCCCTGCTACCACACCTATCCCGGCTGCTGTCCCTAAAGCAAGATTAGAGCTCTTCCATCATCCAACCTCCAGAACAAGTGGTGCTTAGAGAATCACAACCCAGGGAGCATTGCCGCTGATTACTAATTTGAGTGGCATGGATTCTCTTGAGAAGTATAGCTTGAAAACATTTACTTCCAAAAAGTCAGTGTTCTTGAGAGGCACACAGAGGAAAATACTTGCCAGAGGGCATAATATCAGACAAGAGTTCACTGCACTGTGAGGACCGCCTTGTCAGGAAGAGTTCAATTCTTACCTCTTCAAGAAAAGAGGCTTGGGTTAAAATCAACTGCGGTTAACTCGCTTAGACACTCAGCAGCTGAGGCAGAAGGATCTCAAGTTAGAGGCCAGCCTTAAGAACTAGGCAAGACCCTGTCTTTTTTTTTTTTTTTTTTTTTTTTTTAAAGAGGGACAGTGAGAGAGACAGAGAAAGAAACAACTTTTATTTAGTTTTTCACATGGCCTTTGTTGCTCCAACACTTAGTTGTGTACGTGGTGCTGGAGTTTGAACCCGGGTCCTCCTGCTTGCCAGGCAAGCGCCGAAACCACTGAGCCACCGCTCCAGCCCAAGACCCTGTCTTAAAATAAAAAATAAAAAGGTAAAGTACCTCTGGATTCAATTTCCAGTACAAAAAAAAAAAAAAAATGTTGTTCTCAGATATTCCCATTCTTAAGTTTTACAGGCAGCCATAGAATATATAGTCTTCCTTGACACAGGAGTCAGAGGAACCAACATTTGTTAAAGGAATTTAAATCTTTGCCCTAAACTCTCAAACCTGCTTCAAACATAGGAAATCAGCTCCCAACTTGATTAATGGGAACCTCAACATGAATGTCTTCCAGAAACAACAATTCGCTCAAGTTGTCACTCACCACCATAGAATGCTTAGAGCAACCCAAGTGTTCTAAATATCAGACATGGCACAAAGAGTTGAGGCATCGGCTGTGTGCCCTGCCTGATTTAACAAAGGCTCAAGCACATGTGCCACATGCACACTGCAGTAGCATGCTAGGGCAGAAATCTTTTGTTTTTACTTACTGAACCCACAGCCTCATTTATCCTAAGCAGGAGCTCTAACCCTAAGCTACATCTCCAGCTCTGAGAAACATTTTTTTTTTACTTTATTACCATTATTATTATTGTTTTGGTACTGGGGATTGAACCCAGAGGCAGTCTACCACTAAGTCACATCCCAGCCTTTTTCATTCTTTAGTTTTGAGACAGGGTCTCCACTAAGTTGCCAAGACTGGCCTTGAACTTGCAATCTTCCTACTTCAGCTTTCTGAGGCACTGGGATTATAGGCATGAATCACACACCCAGTTGTGAGAACCTTTTAAATAAGAGGGTCTCCAGTACATCTTTCTGAGATGCTAACTTGCTGGGGAAAAAAGGTTCTACATTCACTTTGGCTGGTCACCTAAGCAGAGAATTGGAAAAGTGTCCTTAACCCCTCCTCTGACCATTTGCTCTTATTCTAGAAGACTAACACATCTCCAAAGCAAGGTGCTGGTCTGCTGTCTGGGCATCCTCATCAAAAGGCATCCTTGATGTTTTTGAGTTGGCGCACAGCCAAGTCCACAGGAAGGCTGAACTTGAGGCTGCTGAGGCGACTGAGCAGGTTGAGGGCACTCTCAAAGCCTGTGTGGGCCATGTAGCTCCAAGGCTGGTAGTGAGGCTCAATGAGTGATCCTGACTTACAGATGAGGTTCACCCAGGACACTAGACGCTGTTCATTCAGTGCCATGCACACTAAGGCTTTCAGCTCTGAGTCTGCACTGCGCTTGAAAGGGTCATGCTCCGTCAGTACCAAATGGATGGCTGTCAGTAGACTCTGTTTGGGAGTCACAACAGTGCCACCCATAACAGGCAGGGCAAAGGACTGGGAGAGCTTCCGGGCTGGGGATTCCACATAAGCACGGCCATTCTTAGCATGGTAGTACTTTACAAAGAGCTCCCAGGGATGCATGGTCTCAGGGGCTGAGGAGAAGGCTGGCAACAAGCAAGCAATGGGGGCCATGACAAGGCTCATCCCAGGGGAGGAGGCATAGAGTCCATGGGCTAGCAGGTCCCTCACAGCCACTGTCAGTTCCTTCCGCACAGCCATGGTCAACTCATCCTTGCCTCCCAGAGACAGGTCCTGGAGGTTGGCAGAGGTGATGACATGATCATGTGACTGGTGTCTTAGGGCTAGCTGCTTCACCCTCTCCACTGATATCTCCAGCCTCTTCAGTAAGGGAGAGTAGTCTCTGTCAGCCTGGCCCCTCTGCCACAGGGTTTGAGGGATCTGGCCTGTGGCACAGCCAAACTGGCTAACAGCAAAGATCTGGAGCACAGCCAGCGCTCTCCTCATCAGGTGTAGCCCTGTCTCCCGAACTCTCTTCACATCTTCTGTCTTCACTGTCAGAAAAGATAATGGTTGGTCAGCAGGAGGCCATATGGCAGAGAACATTCCACAAGTCACAAGTCACAGAGTGAGATCAAGTCAGGCTTCTATGCCATAGTATGTGTGCCACACGAAGGCAAGACTAACCTCAGATGTAGCTGGACTGAAATCATAGTAGCTATATTGAGATAAAATTCATGTACCATACAATTTACCCTTTAAAGTGTACAATCTAGTTTTCTTCTTGGTTTCTGGTACTGGGATTGCACCCAGGGAACCGTGCATGCTAAGCATGCACTCTATCACTAAGCCACCCCGCCGCCCCGCTGTTTGCTTATTTAGAGTTATACAACCATTGTGATAATCAATTATAGAATATTTTTATCGTTCCCCCACCACCACAAATTCTGCACCATTAGCATTTCTCCATTTCTTCCCAAGACCTAAACAGCCATTAATCTACTTTCTGTCTCTATGGACTTTCCCATCCTGGAAGGTGTACTTACTTTTGCTGTTTCCTGGAGGCAGCCTGCTGTTGCCTGTTCTGGTGGAGTCATTTCCTGTCTTCCCACTGGCCTTGCACTCACAATGTCCACCACCTGTCTGTAAGGGGCTTCCCACTTCATCTGTATTCAAAATTTACGAAGGTAAGACAGTTATTTTGCCTATATGGCAGATTTTTAAAGGGTAAATAATATTTAATGATGCTTACCATATGCCAAGAATCTTACAAATTCTTATTTCATTGTGTAAAATGGTGACTGACATTTTGTAAGCTTGCTCAAATAAATATTTGTTTAGTAAATGAAGCATGTATCATCTTTTCTTTTCTTTTCTTTTTTTTTTTTTGGTACCAGGGATTGAACCCAGGGGCACTTAACCACTGAGCCACATCCCCAGCCCTTTCCATTTTTTATTTTGAGATAAGATCTCATTAAGTTGCTTAGGTTCTTGCTAAGTTGCTGAGGCTCACTTTGAATTTACGATCCTCCTTCCTCAGCTTTCTAAATCACTGGGATTACAGATGTGTGTGCCACCACGCCCAGCATGAATCATCATTTTTCTGGACAGGAGTGAGACTAAAGAGGTTAGTAACCTGCCCAAGGATATAAAGCAAGCAAGTGGCAGAGGTGGAATTTTAACTATCTGGCGTAGGCCTGTAATCCCAGAGGCATAGGAGGCTGAGGCAGGAGGATTTCAAGTTCAAAGCCAGCTTCAGCAACTTAACAAAGCCCTAAGCAACTTGGTGAGACCCTGTCTCAAAATAAAAAATAAAAAGGGCTGGGGACATGCCTCAGTGGTTAAGCACACCCGGGTTCACTCCCTGGTACCAAAATAAATAAATAAAACCAATGTATTTTCTATTCTATCATGCAGATCAAACCTCTTAAGCAGCATATTAGAGGACTGGAGTGATGACTCGGCAGCAGAGCGCTTGAGCGCTTCCCCGGCAGCAGAGTACTTGCCTGGAGTGTGTGAGGACCTGGATTTGACTCCCAGCACCACATACACAACTAAGTGTCAGAGAAATAAAGGCCAGATGAAAAAATAAATAAGACTGATATTCTCTCTTTTTTTTTTTTTTTTTAAAGAAAGAGGGACAGTGAGAGAGAGAGAGAGAGAAAGAGAGAAACAACTTTATTTAGTTTTTCACATGGCCTTAGTTGCTCCAACACTCAGTTGTGTACGTGGTGCTGGGGTTTGAACCCGGGTCCTCAAGCCTGCAAGGCAAGCGCCGAAACCGCTGAGCCACCGCTCCAGCCCCAAGACTGATATTCTCAAAAAAGAAAAAGAACTAAGAATTGGCATTTAGGTATTGGTAGTCAGAATAAATATAATTATTATGACATCTGTCCACCCTTCTATATCTATTCCCTTCTCTGACCTTGGATAAAGCTGATGAACATCTCAAGATCTCGGATCTGGGTTTTCAGTTGCTCAACCAACTGTTCTTTCACTCGGGCTGGGTTGACAATCTGAGCCACTGCTGCATCCACACGCTGACGAAGCTCTTCAGTGGACAGGGCACTGATGTCCTCGTTCAGATTCATGTCCAGTTTCTTTATTAACTCATCTATGATCACCTATCAGAACCACAAGCAATGAGCATACTATTTGGAATTCTCAAAGAGATTTAGGAGAATCTTAGACAAGGATGCTACCTTTCAAAGGAAATCAAAACTGCAGACCTCCAAATCTGTGAGAAAATTATTCAACTGTTGACCAAGATGAGGACACAGACTCTTTTACTTCTTTTAATGTAACACGAACTTTTAGCTCCTCTCTGATAGAAATGGCTTCTTTTACTCACTGTATACTTTGTACCAGGCCAGTCAGTTTTCATTCAGTAAAACACTAGTCTGAATAACCCAAAAAGGCTCAAGGTCCAAAAGCCGCACATTTAGTTTCTCTAAAGATTTCCAAGAGGACCCATACTGATTTTTCTTAAAATGCTTTTTATTTCTTTTTGCCCTTTTCTAGACAACTAAAGGACAATCTCTTTAAAACATCAAGGTATATTATAGCCAAAATTTTCTAGCAACATTATTAGGAACAAATTGAAATTCAGACAACATGTGCTTTCTATGTGTAAATAAAGAATGGTTCCATGTAACAGTAAAATTTCTCTTTGATTTGGACCAATAGGGATTCTCAGTAAGGTCACAGGAAAACTCAATCTGGAGAGGATATCCTGGGATGTTGGCAGGGACAAGCTAACCTTGTTGAATGGAGGTGCCTCTTAGGCCTACTCACCCTCTGTCTTTCCAAGACCACAGATTGTGGCAGGGAGTCATAACTACCTTCTTGATAGGCAAACGTTTCCAGGTCATCTAGCTGGGTCTTGAGCTGCAGTATCAGTTCCTTCTGCTTCTCCCTCTGGGTTTCCAGACGCTCTTGTTTTTCCCGCTCACTCTAGATGAGAAAATACTTGGATCCATTTCATAGAAAAGAGAAACTTGGGGCACATTAAGAATCTTTTGGGGACTGGAGCAGTGGTTCGGAGGTTACTGCGCTTGCCTGGCGTACACGAGTACGCGGGTTCAAACCCCAGCACCACTTACACAACTAAGTGTCAGATCAACAAAAGGCACACAAAAAACTAAATAAAAACTGATTCTCTCTCTCTCTCTCACTGTCCCTCTCTCTAAAAAACAAAAAACAACTCCCCCCCCCCAGAAAGTAACAATAATAATCATTTCAGCCATGGCAATTCATTTATTTTGAAACAGGTCTCAGTGGGGCTGGAGTTGTGGCTCAGCAATTCTGGTGGTTGCCTGGCATGCACAAGGACACAAGTTTGAACCCCAGCACCACGTACACAACCAAGTGTCAGAGCAACGAAGACCATGTGATAAACTAAATAAAAATTGATTCTTTCTCTCTTAAAAGAAAGAAAGAAACAAACAAACAGGTCTTAGTACGTTGCCCAGACTGGTCTTGGACTCCTGGGCTAAAATGATTCTTCCCACATTAGCACCTCTGAAGTAGCTAGGATTACAGGATGGGTACACCACCATGCCCCGTTGTGGGGCAATTTATTACATATGTGTTTTCTTTCTTTCTTTCTTTCTTTATAAAGAGAGAGGGACAGAGAGACAGAAAGAATTTTATTTAGTTTTTCATGTGGCTTCATTGCTCTGACACTTCTTTGTGTACCTGGTGCTGGAGTTCCAACCCTCATCCTTGTTCATGCCAAGCAAGTGCTGTAACCACTAAGCCACCACTCCAGCCACAGGTTTTTTTTTTTTTTTTTTTTTTTTTTAAGAGAAGGACAGTGTGTGTGAGAAAGAATCAATTTTATTTAGTTTTTCACGTGGCCTTCGTTGCTCCAACACTTTGTTATGTACATGGTGCTGGTGTTTGAATTTGCATACTCACTCATGCCAGGCAAGCACTGTACCTGCTACTGCTCCAGCCCCATGTGTGATATTTTTTTTTTTTTTTTTTAAAGAGAGAGGGACAGTAAGAGAGAAAGAAAGAATCAACTTTCTTTTGTTTTTCATGTAGCTTTGGTTGTTCAGACACTTTGTTGTGTACATGATGCTGGGGTTTGAACCCGCATACTCGTGCATGCATGCTGGTCAAGTGCCTTAACTGCTGAGCCACCACTCCAACCCCCACCATGTGTGTTTTCTTAACGGTAGTTCTGGGGCTGAGGGTATATCTTACTAGTAGGAAAAAAAAAAAAAGTATGTCCTTCTTTGGAAATAGGATATAAACAGAAAGAAGTCTTTTGTTAAAACTACTTTTTGTTTTTCAAAGGTCTAGTTAGGATAGAGACAACTCGTCTTAGCCAGGAGTGCCTCCCAGGAATTAAACACGCCATTCTCTACAACCAATTACCATGGCATAACCTTTTGCATCCAAATTCTGCGAGAATCTGAGTTAAGGGTGTAGAGAAAGGTTTTGTAACTCATAACCAGTTTTCTTTCTTTCTTTTTTCATTAAAGACAGAGGGAGAGAGAGAATCAATTTTATTTAATTTTGCATCTGACCTTTATTTCTCTGACACTTAGCTGTGTATACAGTGCTGAACCCATGTCCTTGCTCATACCAGGCAAGCTCTGTAACTGCCTAGCCACTGTTCCAGCCCCACCAGTTTTCTTTTCTTTTCTTTTCTTTTTAAAAGAAAGACAGTGATAGGAAAGTGAAAGAATCAATTTTATTTAGTTTTTCACATAGCTTTCACTGCTCCAACACTTTGTTGTGTACATGTGCTGGGGTTGGAACCTGCATATTTGCACATGCCAGGCAAGCTCCATAACTGCTCCAGCCCCATAACCAGTTTTTTTTAAGGTTCAAAACTCCTCTCTTTTTTTTTTTTTTTTCAGGGCTGAGAACTGAACTCGGGGCCTTGTGCATGCTAGACAAGCACTCTGCCACTGAGCTAAATCCCCAACCCCACTCCTCCATTTCTTATAAGACTATAGGAGACTTAAAAAAAAAAAAAAAAACAATCAAATGAAGGTGTCAGAGCAGGAGAAAACATTTAAAAGTAATGGAGTGGGAAGGTAACATTTTGGGGTGTGGGCAGTGCTCGGGATTCAACCCAGGGTCTTATGCACTCTACATACTCCCAGCCTCCTGTTTTGTTAAATGCCTGATAAGCTTTCCTAGAATTAACTCCTTTCCTCCATGTTGGCTACCTGATAGTTTTCACACTTAATTATTCACTTAATTATTATAAACTCTGGGGGCTAGAGCAGTGGCAGTAGTCATGGCGCTAGCCTGGCATGCACAAGGATATGGGTTCGAACCTCAGGACCACGTACACAATGAAGTGTAAGGGCAACGAAAGAGGCACATGAAAAACTAAATAAAATTGATTCTCATTCTCTCTCTCACTGTGCCTCTCTTCCAAAAAAAAAGAAGCTTCAAGATGTTAAGTCTTGTTAATATGGAGGAGGCAACATCTACCAAGCTTCTGACAAAGTTCAGACTTGGAGAAGGGCTCAGCAAAGCCAGCATTCCAGGATATTGCCAAAACCATCCCTTCTGGAAATTGGCTATTTACTCAAATTGGAAAACTGTTACGGATTGATAAGAGGATAAGAGTACTTGTATAACACATATGGAAGTCATGAAGGATGAAGCTATACTGACTTCAAAGCAGGGTTGGAAATAGAAAGCAAAATAATTGGAACTAAGGAACAAAGGAAACAGTATATATAAAAATTGCCTTTCCTATTAGCCTATAGGTTAGGATGCACAAATATCTTAAGATTAACAATAATAGGACTTAGGATAGATACAGAATGTCTAGTAGGGTTACAATAACAGGGTGGTTTGGGCTTAGTAGTTAATTGGGGTTTAAGGGCCTATAACATAGTTAAATAAGAAACAGCTGAAGGAAAACAGGTAGTCAAGAGTTTTGGGAAAGTGTTTGATCTCTGCCTTTTATCAAAACAGGTATAAACAACTAAGAACAGGGGCTGGAGTGGTGGCTTGGTGGTTACGGCGCTTGCCCTGCAGGCACGAGTACATGAGTTTTTAAACCCCAGCACCATGTACACAACGAAGTCTCGGAGCAACGAAAGCCATATGAAAAAGTAAATAAAAATTGTTAAAAAAAATAACTAAGAACAACATTATCCTTTTTGAAAATAAAGACTTTTTGTACAACACATGAAACAGTTCCTGAGGATTTGACCATGAACTAATGATAAAGTGGACAGTGTTGTGTCTGGTGCTCTGAAACAGTTTAAATGGTTACAGGTGGTCAATTTGGTTAATGAGGCAGATAATGAAAGCATTGTTTATGCACCTGTATAAAAGAGCTCAACAACAGAGAACAGACGGCATTTTGCTCAAGTAGCTTGCTATGTCTGCTTGCAACTTGCCCTGGAGCTTAAGGTCGTTCCTCCGTGCCAACTCCATTCATCCTTCGGGGACCCTAAGAGTTGCTGGAGCTGGACCCCCGCACTAATATATTCTTAGACACTGGCTTTTCCTTGCCTTTCTTGACTATCAAAACCAAAAAAGCAGGGGCTGAAGCGATTGTTCAGCGGTTGGAACACTTGCCTTGCATGTGCAAGGACCAGGTTCAAATCCCAGCACCACATACACAACTATGTGCTGAAGAAACTAAAGGCCAGATTGAAAAAAATAAAATTGATTCTTTCTTTCATTCTCCCTCTCACCTTTTTTTTTTTTTTTTTTTTTTTAAAGAGAAGTACAGGGGCTGGAGAGGTGGCTCAGCAGCACTTGCCCGGCATGCACGAGTACGAGAGTTCAAATCCCAGCAACATGTACACAACAAAGTCAGAGCAACAAGGGTCACATGAAAAACTGAAAATTGTTTCTCTTTCTCTCTCTTACTGTCCCTCTCAAAAAAAAAAAAAGCCGATGTCATTCCTCCACAAACTATCCATTCAAAGCATGAGCTCTTCTGGGGGAAAATGCAAAAGGTAAAATTCAAGGTGGATATCCATGATCTGGTTTTTCCCCTCAATAACAAAGTTTATATCCACTGATTGATACTGTTTTGATAATGTTTCTCCCTCAACTGTATTTCTATATTCTAATAAAAAAAATTAAA
>PVKS010031641.1:13138-23349 GCA_004027875.1 Aplodontia rufa | reverse complement strand
CCAGCCTGTTTTACTAATTAATTTGAGACAGGGTCTCACTAAATTGCTCAGAGTCTTGCTACGTTGCTGAGGCTGGTCTTGAACTTGCTATCCTCCTGCGTCAGTCTCTGGAGCCACTGGGATTACAAGTGTACGCCACTGTGCCTGGCTTCTTTTTTTTTTTTTTTTTTTTTGAGACAGGTTCTGGCTAAGTTGCTGAGGGCTCCCAGATTTGCTGAGTCTGGCCTCAAACTTTTAATCCTCTAACCACAGCCTCCCAAGTCACTGGGATTGCTGGTATGTGTCACCATGCCTGGCTCTATTTATCTTTTTAAATGACTTATTTTCTCATATTATAAAAATAAGAAAATGTAACTAAAATCAAATTTACTCAGGTTGGGGATGATAGAGCACTTTGCCTATCATGCTCAAGGCTAGGTAGGGTTCAGACTCCAGCAACATACACCGCCCCCCCCCAAACACACACACACACACACACACACAATTAAAATTACTCATAATAATGTTATACAAAGGTAATCACTATTAATATTTGGACGTGTTTCCTTACCATTTTTTCTATCCCTGTATATTGTTGTTGTTGTTTTTGGCATGGATGATTGAATCCAAGGGCACTTTACCACTGAGCTACATCCTATCTCTTTATTTTTCATTTTGTGACAGTGTCTTGCTAAGTTTCCCAGGCTGACCTTGAACTTGCAATCCTCCTGCCTCAGCCTCCCAAGTCACTGTGATTACAGACATATACCACAGAGCCCAGCTGCTTATATACTTTTAAGGATAATAAATTGCAGGCTGGAGCGGTAGCGCAGTGGTTTGGTGCCTGCCTGGCATGCACAAGGACATGGATTCGAACCCCAGCACTACCAGCACCACGTACACAGAGAAGTATTGGAGCAATGAAAAACTAAATAAAATTGATTCTCTCTTTTAAAAAAAATACTAAATTGCCATCATATGCTGCCCTGCACAGCATTAACATCATTTGTGATCTACAATGATATATCATTCATACATTTAACAAAAGGAATGAAATATTGACACATTCTACAACATGGATGAATCTCAAAAGCATCTCATGAAGTGAGAAAGCCAGATACAAAAGGTTGTCTATTGTGGCTGGAATGGTGGCTCAGCATTTTGAGCACTTGCCTTGCATGCAAGAGGACCTGGGTTCAAATCCCAGCATCACACACACAACAAAGTGTTGGAAAAACAAAAACCAGATGAAAAGAATGAATAAAAATTGATTCGCTCTTACTTTCTCTTTAAAAAAGAAAAAGAAAAAAATTCTCAACAAAATGTTAGAAAATAAACTAATTTTGTGTGAATTTCATCTTAATAAAAAATTGCATTTGTTCATTACTCTGATTTAAAGCTCTTTAGCAGTGTGATTTAAAATGTTTTATTGGATTTTTAAATTATGATATGTACATATTTGCCTGTGGTGAAATAAAATAATAGTTAAGGTTTATTTGCAAATCTCAGAAGCCTGTGATTTTTTTTTCTTCTTCTTGGTACTGGGGATTGAACCCAGGGGTGCTTTACCACTGAGTTACATCCTCAACCCTTTTTATTTTTTTATTTTGAGGCAGGTTCTTGCTAAGTTACTTAGGGCCCTCGCTAAGTTGCCAAGGCTAGCCTTGAACTTGTGATCCTACTGTCTCGGCCTCCCAAGTCTGTGAGATTATAAGCATGTGCCACAGTGCTGTCTATAATGATTTTTCAGTAGCTACAAAATATTTCATTAAAGATATTCTTTATTGAGGTTGGGGATTTAGCTCAGTGGCAGAGTGCTTGCCTAGCTCGCAAGGCCCAGAGTTCGGTCCTCAGCCCTGAAAAAAAAAAAGATATTCTTTATTGAACCAGATGTGGTGGCACATGCTCATAGATAATTTTGGGAGGCTGAGGCAGGAGGATCTTGAGTTCAAAGCCAGCATTGGCAACTTAGCAAGGCCCTAAGCAACTTTGTGAAACTCTATCTCAAAATAAAATCTAAAAACAGGCTGAATGTGGCTTGGTGGTTACGGCACTTGTCTGGCATGCATGAGGACATGAGTTCAAACCCCAGCACCAGGTACACAACAAAGTGTCATGGGAGCAATGAAAGTCACTTGAAAAATTAAATGAAATTGATTCTCTCTTCCTCTCTTTCTCTCTCTCATTGTCCCTCCCTCTTTAAAAATAATAATAATAATAATAATAAAAGGCTAGGGATGTGGCTCAGTGGTTAAGTGCCCCTGGCTTCAATCCCTGGATAAAAAAAAAAAAGTATGTCTTATCTTATTGTATAACTAACTCATCTAAAAAAATAGTTTTAGGGGGTACTGGGATTGAATTTAGGTATGCTGTACTGTGGAACTATAGCCCCTGTCTAATCTGTATGACCTCTTTCTTTCTTTCTTTTTTTCCTTAAGAGAGAGTGAGAGAAAGAGAGAATCAATTTTATTTTAGTTTTTCATCTGGTGTTCTTTGCTCCGACACTTAGTTGTGCACGTAGTGCTGAGGTTCAAACCTGGGTTCTCACACATGCCAGACAAGCATGTTAAAACCACTGAGGCATCGAGACAGCCCTTGACTTTTTTACTTTCTCTCTGAATTTATTTATTTATTTATGTAAAAGAGAGAGAGAAAGAAAGAGTGAATTTTATCTCATCTTTTCATATGGTTTTTCTTTTTCTTTTTTAAAAATTTTTTTCAAGAGAGAATGAGAGAGAATCAGTTTTATTTATTTTTTCTTCTGGCCTTTGTTTCTCCGACACTCAGTTGTGCATGTGGTGCTGGGGTTCGAATCTTGGTCCTCACATCTGTCAGTCAAGTGCTCCAGCCACCACCGCTCCAGCCCCTGGATTTTGTTTTTCTGACAGTTATGTTTGTGGTACTGGGGTTCAAACCCAGGTCCTTGTGTGTGCCAGGTAAGCACTCTACTGCTGATCCACCTTTCCAGCCCCTCTTTCTGTATTTATGTACTTATGTATTTACGTATTCATGTATCGGTACTGGAGATTGAACCCAGTGGTGCTTTACCACTAAGTTATATCTCCAGTTCTTTTAATTTTTTTTATTTTTGAGATAGGATCACTAAGTTACTAAGGCTGTCCTCAAATTTGTGATCCTCCTGCCTCAGCCTCCAGAATCACTGGGATTACAGACATATGCCACCATACTCCCACTTTTTTAAATTTTTTTTTTCTTCAAAGAGAGAGAGGGACTGGGGATGGAGCGGTGGCTCGGTGGTTATGGCGCTTCCCAGCATGTGCAAGTACACGGGTTCAAACCCCAGCAACCCACATACACAACTGTGTCAGAGCAACGAAAGCCATGTGAAAAACTGAATAAAAATTGCTTCTCTCTGTCTCTCTCTCACTGTCCTTCTCTCTTAAAAAAAAAATTAAAAAAAAAAAAGAGAGAGAGAGAGAAGGGTTGGGGATTTAGCACAGTGACAGAGCGCTTGCCTAGCACATGCAAAGCCCCGAGTTTGGTGCTCAGCCCTGAAAGAGAGAAAGAGAGAGAGAAAGAAAAATCAATTTTATTCAGTTTTTCATGTGGCCTTTGTTGCTCCGATGCTTCAGGTGGGGTTTGAACTCGTGTCCAAGCGCATGCAAGGCAAGTGCTGTAACTACTGAGTCACCGCCCCAGCCTTCTTTTTCAAGTTTTTATTTTTAGACAAGGTCTTGGTAATTTTTTCAGGCTGATCTTGAACCTTTGAGCTTCCTGCCTCAGCCTCTAAGTAGGTGGAATTTCAGGGGTGCCCTATTCTGCCCTGATAAAATTTTGTATTATGTATTATGCTTTAATGAGTGTCTTTATGATTGTTCCATAGATATGAATTATTATTCCCTGAAAATCATCTCCTTAGGATTGATTCCTAAAAATGAGTAATTAGGTCAAAGGGAAAAGGTCAGCATTTGAAAGATTCTTTAAATGCACTGCCAATTTATTCTACAGCTTCAACAACATTATGAATTATGATATTTTTTTAAAAAATCTGCTGGAAAAGGCAAAAATATAAAGCTTTTAGAAGTTATTATAGGAGGGCTGCGTGTGTGCATGAAGACATGGGTTTGATCCCCAGCACTGCAAAGAGAAAGGGGAAGAGGAAGAGGAAGGAGAAGAAAATAAACAGATGGGAAAATAGCTCAGGGGTACAGTCCTTGCCTAGCATGTCCAAGACCCTAAATTCCATCCCTAATACCACAAAATAAAAAAAAAACAAATGCATAAATAAAGCTATACTAAATTTAAAATTTTCAGTTTTTCAAAATATAATTATGAAAGTGATACAGAGTTAGAGGAAATACTTAGAAAACATAACTATTAACTGACTTGTATTCAAAATATATAAAGAATTCCTGCTGATGCCTAAGAAAAAGAACCAAATAATAGTGAAAACATTAAATATAAGAACTTGTGGCTATAGCTAAGGAAGAATTTGAGGGAATCCTATGGCATTAAGTCCATATATTTAAAAAGAAGAATTTTTGAAAATTAATAAGGTACTAGGTGTGGGTCTGGTGATACATGCCTGAGATCCCAACTACTTGGGAGGGTGAGGCAGGAAGATCACAAAATCAAGGCCAGCCTGGGCAGTTCCGTGAGACTCTTACCAATTTAGTGAGAATTTGTCTCAAAATTTTTAAAAAATGTTTTTTTAAAGAAAGAACTTGGAGGGACTAGAGCAGCGGCTCAGCAGTTATGGCACTTGCTTGGCATGCATAAGGACATGGGTTCAGACCCCAGCACCACACACTCAATTAAGTGTCAGAGCAACGAAAGTCACATGAAAAACTAAACAAAATTGATTCTCTCTCTCTCTGTCTTTTTTTTTTTTTTTAAGAAAGAGGGATAGTGAGAGAGAGAGAGAGAAAGAAGCAATTTTTTTTATTTAGTTTTTCATGTGACTTTTGTTCCTCTGATACTTTGTTGTATATGTGGTGCTGGGGTTTAAACTTGCATACTCAGGCGCATGCCAGGCAAGCCTGTAACCACTGTGCCACTGCTCCAGCCCTGTCCTTCTCTCTTAAAAATAAAAAAAAAATCTTCCCACAAAGAACTCCAAACCTAGATACTTTTACCTGTAAATGATGTTGAACACTCAAGGAATAAAATATTTCTGTTCATATGCAAATTCTTCTAGAAATCCAGAAGTTTCTCCCCTGAAGGATTGAAGTTATCCTCTTCGGCTCACTTTATGCAGCTTATGGGACCCTGACCCCCACCCCCAAATCTTACAAGGGCCATAAGGGAAAATTAAAAGGCAATTTCATTTATGAACATAGATATAAAACCCCTAAACAATGTTTGCTAAACATAGGAATAGTATATGTGACCACCAAATTTTATTTGATCCTATCAATGCAAGCTATGGCTAACATTAAAAAATCAATTAATGTAATTTATCACAACATATTTAAGGAGAAAATTCATGTGGTAACCAGGCATGGTAGTCCATGCATGTAATATCAGTGACTGCGGAGGCTGAGGCAGGAGGATCTTAAGTTCAAAGCCAGTCTCAGCAAGTTAGCAAGGCTCTATCAAAAAAGGTTAGGGATGGGTTTGAGCAGTGGCTCAGCGGTTTTTGTCACTTGCCTGGCAAGCACGAGGACCCGGGTTCAAACCCCAGCACCACGTACACAACTAAGTATTGGAGCAACTAAGGCCATGTGAAAAACTAAATAAAGTTGTTTCTCTTTCTCTGTCTCTCTTACTGTCCCTCTCTCTCTAAAAAAAAAAAAAAAAAAAAAAAAATTAGGGATATGGCTCAGTGGTAAAGTGCCCCTGGGTTTGATAACCCGTACCAAAAAATACCAGAAAAAGAAAACTAAACTAAGCATCATAGTTAGTGTTGACACAGCGAACACTGTCCTTTTGAACACTGGAACAAAGCAAAGATATCCATTACTACCACTCTTCTTTTCTTTTCAGCAATCCTAGAGTTGAATCTAGGGACTCCTTCCTGCTCTACCACTGAGCTACATACCCAGCCCATTTTATGTTTTATTTTATTTTATTTTTTAAAGAAGAGAATCAGGGCTGGAGTGGTGGCTCAGTGGTTACAGAGCTTGCCTGGCAAGGGCAAGGAAGTAGGTTTGAACCCCAGCACCACGTACACAATGAAGTGTCAGAGCAATGAAAGCCATATGAAAAACTAAATAAAATTGATTCTCTCTTTCTCACTGTCCCTCTCTCTCTTTCTCTCTCAACTTTTTTTTTTTTTAAGAGAGAGAGGAAAGAAAGAATCAGCTTTATTTATTTTTCTTCTGGCCTTTGTTTCTTCAAACTTAGTTGTGTACGTGGTGCTGGGATTCAAACCTGGGTCCTTGTGCAAGACGGGCAAACACTCTAACCACTGAGCAAGTGCTCCAGCTCCCTCTCTCTCTTAAAAAAAGACAGAGAGAGGGGGAGGGAATCAATTTTAATTTATTTTTTTCAGCTGGTTTTTGTTTCTCTAATAGTTTTTGTCTTTCTGACACTTAGTTATGTACATAGTGCTGGGGTTCAAACCCAGGTCCTCACACATGCCAAGTAAGCACTGTAACAACTGAGCCACCACTCCAGCCACCCAGCCCTTTTTAGTTTTCATTTTGAGACAGGGTCTTGCTAAATCCCTAAGGCTGGCCTCCAATTTGCGATCCTCCCACCTCATCCTCTGGAGTTGCTGGGATTACAGACGGGGCCACTGTGCCTGGCACTATCACTTTCTTTGAACATATACTGTAGGTTCTGACCAGCACAGTGAAGAAAGAAAAAGAAATGAAGAGAATAAGGAATGGAAAAGGAAGAAGCAAACTGCCTTTATTTATAGATGCTATGACAAATATAGAGAATTTTTAAATCTATAGATAATTAGAATTAATCTATAATTCAAGAGGTTTCCTGGATTTTGAAAAATCAATATACGAAAATCAATGTATTTAACAGTAATAAAGAGAAAATTATATCTTTTTTTCTTTTCTTTTATTAGAAATATATAGAAGAAAATTATATCTTAAAAGAACAGCATGTAGGGGCTAGAGTGGTGGCTCAGTGGTTAAAAGGTTTGCCTGGCATGCACAAGGACCCAGGTTCAAACCCCAGCACCATCTACACAACTAAGGGTCAGAGAAATGAAGGCCAGATGAAAAAATAAACAAAATTGATTCCCTCTCTCTCCACCCCCTAAAATATTTTTAAAAAAGAACAGCATTTGTAATAATATATTTGGGGAAGTACCAGAAATTGAACCCAGAAGCGCTAAACCACTGAACCATATCCCGAACCCTTTTTATTTTGAGACAGGGTCTCACTGTTACTCCAGTCTTTACTAAGTTTCAGAAGTTGGCTTTGAACCTGCAGTTCTCCTGCCTTAGCCTCCTGAGCTGCTGGCGCATTTATGATATTTTAAAAGACCAAGTTATTAGGAATAAATCTAATAAAACTTGAATAAGGCTCTAATGAAGAAAAATATAAAGTACTTTTGAGAGAAATTAAGGACAATTTTACTAAATGAAGAAATACATGGTGTTTGTGGGCTGGAAAACCCAGTATCACAAAGATTGTCAGTTCTTCCCTGAGTTATCCAGAGATTCAATGCAATTTTTGTTTTTCTGTTCTTTTTTTATTATTATTTTTTTGATTTTTTTGTTTTGTGACTGGGGATTGAACCCAGGGGTACTTTACCACTGAGTTATAACCCCAATCCTTTATTTACTTATTTATTTATTTTTAAATTTTGAGACAGTGTCTCACGAAGTTGCTGAGGGTCTCACTAAGTTCCTGATACTGGCCTTGAACTTGAGATCCTCCTGCCTCAGCCTCCTGAGTAACTGGAATTACAGGCCACCATGCCTTCTTATTCAATGCAATATTTAATAACTCATTTGGATTTTTTATTATGTGAACATAACAAAATGATTCCTAAATTTATATGGACTTGCAAAAGATCAGAATAGCCATGTTATTTTAGAGAAAGAATGAGGTAGTTGGGTTACTATAAAGTTATAGTAATCAGGAGACTATAGAGGCTCCAGTTTTTAATTTTGATGAAACACAATCTATCAATATTTGTAGTTGGTGTTTTTTATATCCTATTTAAGAAGTCTTTGTCATAACTAAGATCACTAACATGTTGTTTTCTTCTGAAA
The DNA here is from genome assembly GCA_004027875.1 of Aplodontia rufa. NCBI lineage: Eukaryota > Metazoa > Chordata > Mammalia > Rodentia > Aplodontiidae > Aplodontia > Aplodontia rufa. The sequence goes on along the minus strand of PVKS010031641.1, from coordinate 15,226 downwards.
GTTCAATCATTTTAGTCCATATATACGACTTGATGATCCGTATAAAGTTAATGTTTGTGTATGGTGTGAATAAGAGACAAGGTTCATTATGTTGCGTATGCTGCCCAACTGTTCCAGCACCATTGGTTGAAAAGATTGTCCATTCCCCATTGAATTGTCTAGGCAGCTTTTGTTGAAAATCAATTGGCCGTACATGTGTGGGTCTATTTCTATCTCTATACCAATGACATATTTTTTACACTAGTTTTTTATTATACCTGAATTCATTTCAATCAAGGTCTGAAGTAAAGACCTGGATGTATTTTGCTCCAATTAGTTAACCAATTCTCCCTGCCTCTTCCCAAAAGGAATCATGCTTCTCATCCCAGTTGTTTTAAGGGCCAAATTTATTGATTATCTATAGATTTATTGTGCCATATGTAAGCCTATTTCTGGGCAATTCTCTTTCATTGAGGTGTCTGTGATTTAGTATCAGTTCTGTAAAGAGGGTTTTGATTAATATTCCTACTTTGGACACTAGGGATATAACTCCATGGTAAAGCCTGCTCCATACCTTGGGCTAAAGAAAAAAAAAAATCCTACCTGGGAGTAAGGAAAGAGCCAGAACCCCACCTGCTCTGAGAACACTGTCCCTCCTCAGACCCCTAGACCATCAGCAGCAGAAGCAAAAAACTCTCTTCACCTTCCGACCAACCCAGCCTGGCCACTGCCTTCTGGCTTGACCCCTTGAGATTGTAATCATCAGGTTCTTTATCCCTGCCCATATAGGTCCCCAAAAGAGGCCCAGAAATCTCAGGTCTTCCTCACTGCAGGACCCTAAGCTTCTTGTGAGCCTATCCCACCTCTGACCTTATCTCCCACCTTTCCCATTTCAGAAATTCTTTGATGGGACTCTCTAAAACGTATGGGATAGTATCAGACAAAATTCCCCATAATTTCAACCTCATTGCTTTCTGGGTTTTTGTCTTTGTTTTTTGTATTGGGGATTGAACCCAGGGGTGTTTAATCACTGAGTCACATCCCCCAGACTTCTTCTTATATTTTATTTTAAGACAGTCGTGGGCCTTTCCAACTTGGGCAAGCAGAATGGTTCCCACGAAGAAGGGTGGCGAGAAGAAGGGCCATTCTGCCATCAGTGAGGTGGTGACCATACACCATCAACATTCACAAGCGCATCCATGGAGTGGGCTTCAAGAACTGTGCCCCTTGGGCACTCGAAGAGATCCAGAAATTTGCCATGAAGGAGATGGGAACTCCAGATGTGTGCATTGATACCAGGCTCAACAAAGCTGTCTGGGCCAAAGGAATAAGAAATGTCCCATATCATATCCGCGTGCGATTGTCCAGAAAACGTAATGAGGATGAAGATTCACCAAATAAGCTGTATACTTTGGTAACTTATGTCCCTGTTACCACATTCAAACATTCAAAAATCTACAGTCAGTATGGATGAGAACTAATTGCTGTTGTCAAATAAAGTTATAAACTTTCAAAAAAAAAAAGAAGAAGAAGAAGAAGGCAGTCATGGGTTGAAGTGGTTCGAACCCAGGTCTTTGCACATGCCAGGCAAGCGCTCCAACTGCTGAGCCACAGCTCTAATCTTACTTTGCTTTTTTGCTTTAAAGGGAACCTGCCTCTCCTGTGAGCATTCAGCTTCCTCTCCAGTCTCTCGGGAGACTGCTTTTTCCCCTCTGTGGTCTACTTTATCCTTGCATCTAGGGATGGGGAAGTACCATTTAGTTTCTTAATGCCACTCCCAGTTTGTCCTCCTCCTTAAAAACACCCATCGTTGGAGCTGGGTGTGTGGCTCAGTGGTAGGGCACTTTCCTAGCACCCTGGGTTCCATTCCCAGCACTACCAAAAAAGAAAGAAAAGAAAGAAAGAAAAGAAAAGAAACCTCGGTGGCTTAGCTATTACTGGTGGGAGGATGTGGGTTCGAACCCCAGCACCACATACACAGCGAAGTGTCAGAGCAATGAAAGCCACATGAAAAACTAAATAAATAAAAATCAATTCGCTCTTCCTCCCTTTTTTTACCCTCTTTCTCTCTCTCACACACAGTCCCTCTCTTAAAAAAAAAAAAAAAAA